>JAGKTI010012489.1:3694-21729 GCA_018397915.1 Birgus latro
CATCATCATCACCATCGTCACCATCATCATCACATTATCATGACGGTCACGTAGTACCCGTCTAGCAACAAACTTTCATCCCTTTTCTGTCCAACTCTAATGCAAGAGTTAACCGTTACTCCCAGTCCGTCATTTATGCAACTGGTCAACTCTGGAACTGTCTTCCTCTGTCTGTATTGTCTGTATTTCCTACGATCTCCAGTCTTTCAAACGCAGTGTGTCCAGGCATCTCGAAATGAACGAATCTTGAATTTGGCTCTCTTTGTTTTTTCTTGGAGGGAATGATTTGCGGGCCCGTGGCCTTTGGTTCCTTCTTCCTAGCATTTAAAAAAATCATTATCGTCATTATAATAATCATCATCATCATCACCATCATCATCGCCATCATCATCATTACCATCATTATTATCATTATCGTCATCATCATTATCATCATCATCATCTTCGTTAAGATCATCATCACCATCGGTATCATCATTATCATCATCATCGTCATTTTCGTCACATTCATCATCATCATCATCATGATCGTCATTATCGTCACATTCATCATCATCACCATCATCATTATCATTATCTTCATCATTATCATCATGATCGTCAAAATCATCATCATCATCATCATCACCGTTATCATCATCATCATCGTCGTCATTATCGTCACCATCATCATTATCACCATCATCACCACCATCATGATCATCGTCATCATCATCATCATCATAATCATCAGCACCATCATCACCACCACTATCATCATCATCACCACCATCATCATCATCATTTGTTTGTGGCAATAGGTAGACAGATAGAAATACTCTTTTTTATTTATATAATTATCTATTTTCCTGATGCTTGGTTAATGTATATTGGCATAGTTGCTTAACAAATGACTGTACCCATAAATTAATATAAAAATACACAAATGAATTAATACACAAATCCACAAATAAATTACTATATCATCCATTTGAAGGTTGGATTGAAACAAGGATGTGTCATGTCTCCATGGTTGTTCAATCTGTATATGGATGGGGTTATAAAAGAGATACAAGGTCGGGCAGTGGATGTTGGAGCGGCCCTAGTGAGAGAGGGCAGTGTTTGGAAACTACCTGTACTGTTGTTTGCAGATGATACTGTGTTGTTGAGTGAAGACGAAGGGGAGCTGCAAGGCTTGGTAGATGAGTTTGGGAGAGTGTGTAAGAAACGGAATCTAAAGGTGAATGTGGGGAAGAGTAAAGTGATGGTCTTCGAGAGAAGTGAAGCCAGTGAGTGTACAGTGAGATTGGATGGGAAGGATATGGAGAATGTGAGTGAATTTAAGTACTTGGGCAGTGTGATGAGTAAGGATGGTAGTCTGGAGGGTGAAGTGCTCGAAAGGGTACAGCAGGGAAGGAAGGTTGCTGGTTCGTTGAAAGCAGTGATAAGAAACAGGGAGGTGAGCATGGAAGTGAAAAAGTTGTTACATGACAGTATTGTGATACCAACTCTGACATATGGAAGTGAAGCTTGGACCCTGTTGGAAGGACAGAAGTCAAGAGTGAGAGCAGTGGAAATGAGTTATTTGAGAGGAGCATGTGGAGTCACATGGAGAGACAGACTAACAAATGAGGAAGTGAAGGAGCGTTGTGGTGTGGTTGAGGATGTGATGGGAAGCGTTAGGAGAAACACGTTAAGGTGGTTTGGGCATGTGGAGAGGATGGAGAGTGAAAGATTGACGAGGAGAGTGTATGTGAGTGAGGTGGAGGGGGCGAGAGGGAGGGGGAGGCCGAGGATGAGATGGAGGGATGGAGTGGAGAGGTATATGAGAGAGGGGGGTGTGAGTTGGGAGCGTGGTAGTGAAATGGCAGGGGACAGAGTGACATGGAGGCGATTTGTTTGTGGCCACCCCATTCGGGATTGAGGCGTCTGGCAATAGATAGATAGATAGATAGATCCACAAATAAATTAAATATAAATCCACAATTAAATTAATATTAAATCCACAAATAAATATTAGTTATAATATGGTAATGCAGTTGGCTAGTGATGGGAAACACACAAAAAAAATGAATAAGCATATACATATAGAAATAACAAAAGATAAACTCAAATCAGTCATGAATTTATTGAAATATTCTTGTTCTCAGCTTCGACAGAATAAATAAATATTGAGCATTTGAAATTTGTTGCAAAAACTAATACAGGCAGTTTAAAAAAAAATAAAATAAAAAAAATACTTTAATTCTCTCGCTGTGCTTCACATTCTCAAACCAAGGACGAAGAATTTTGAAATGCTTTATCATGTATCTGACGTCGATCGCTGGGAGTTATTTTCTGTATTGTATGTCATGTACTTTTTCCTTCATGTCTTCATTTATTTCACCTTTCGCCTCTTGCTCTTTTTCTTAATTTTCTCACTTTTTTCTCATTTATTCAGCTCCATTCCCTTTCGTTTCCTTCTCTATACTAATCTTCGTTGATCTTATATTATTTTTTTTTTCAAATCTTATTTTCTTCATCTGTTTATATTAACGGATTTGGTAACTGCATCTCATTTTCTTGCATTTCAATGGCTGCATTTTTTAATTTATTGTTTTTATTTATTTATTTATTCTAATAACGGGTGCCACCCACAGTTAACTTTACCCTGAGTGACAAGTCAAATGGTTTCCTGTACCCCATGAAACCATTTAACCCTGCTGAGTGTTAACTATATAACAAACAAATGGATGGACAAGGAGGAGTAAGACAAGGGAAGGAGAAAAAGAGGGGATGAATAATAGAGGAGGAGAGGAGAAGGGGAAGAGAAGAGGAGGAATAGAATGAGGAAGAAGGAAAGGAGGAGAAGGAGGAGGAATAAAACATAAGAAGAAGGAAGAGAAAGCAATGAAGGGAGAAGACAGAAGGAAGAGAAGAAGGGGAAAAAAGAGAGAGGAAGAGAGGCAAATGTGTGGAGAGAGGAGAGGAAGGACGAGGAGAGAACGAGTTAGACAGAGGGAGGAAAAAGAGGAGGAAGATGGTAAAGAGGGAAAGAAATAAACTGGAAAGAAAAAAGAGTAAACGATGACGATGAGAAAGAAGCAAGAAGTAAAAGAGGAGGAGGAAGTAAAGGGAAGGTAGAAGTGAGCAGGGAACTGAAAAAGCTACTACATGACAGTATTGTGATACCAACTCTAACGTATGGAAGTGAAGCATGGACCTTGTTGGAGGGACAGAAGTCTAGAGCGAGAGCAGTGGAAATGAGTTATCTGAGAGGAGCATGTGGAGTCATATGAAGAGACAGAATGACAAATGAGGAAGTGAAGCAATGTTGTGGTGTGGATGTGGATGTGGATGTGATAGGAAGCATTAGGAGAAACTCATTAAGGTGGTTTGGCCATGTGGACTGATGAGGAGAGTGTATGTGAGGTGGAGAGAGGGGGAGGCCAAGGATGAGATGGAGGGATGGAATGGAGAGGTATATGAGAGAGGGGTGTGTGACCTGGAAGCAGGGCAGTGAAAGGGGGGGGGACAGAGCGACATGGAGGCGATCTGTTTACGGGATTAAGGCGTCTGGCAATAGACAGAAATTTTGACAGGGACAGGAATTTTCCACAGGCAACTGTCTTCTTATAAAACAAAAAAGTCTTATTACTGGTAATGTTTTTGTGGAACTGAACTTGTTTTCAGCTTACTAGATCATAAATGATAATATTAATATTAACGGAAGAGTATGCATGAGAGTGCTAAGGCTGCAATGCATGTGGATAGTGAACTGAGTGAATTTTTCTATTTGAAGGTTGGATTGAAACAAGGATGTCTCATGTCTCTATGGCTGTTCAATCTGTATATGGATGGGGTTATAAAAGAGATACAAGGTAGGACAGTGGATGTTGGAGTGGCCCTAGTGAGAGAAGGCAGTGTTTGGAAACTACCAGTACTGTTGTTTGCAAATGATATTGTTAAGTGAAGACAAAGGGGAGCTGCAAGGCTTGGTGGATGAGTGTGGGAGTGTGTAAGAAACGGAATCTAAAGGTGATTGTAGGGATGAATAAAGTGATGGTCTTTGAAAGAAGTGAAGGCAGTGAATGTACAGTGAGGTTGGATGCGGAGGAAATGGAAAATGTGAGTGCATTTAAGAACTTGGGTAGTTTGATGAGTAAGGATGGAAGTTTAGAGGGTGAGGTGCTTGAAGGGCTGTAACAGGGAAAAAAGGTTGCTGGTTCCTTGAACGCTGTGATGAGAAACAGGCAAGTGAGCATGGAAGTGAAAAAGCTGCTGCATAACAGTATTGTGATACCAACTCTAACATATGGAAGTGAAGCTTGGACCCTGCTGGAGGGACAGAAGTCAAGAGTGAGAGCAGTGGATATGAGTTATCTGAGAGGAGCATGTGGAGTCACATGGAGAGACAGACTGACAATTGAGGAAGTGAAGGAGTGTTGTGGTGTGGACGTGGATGTGATAGGAAGCGTTAGGAGAAGCACATTAGTGTGGTTTGGCCATGTGGAGAGGATGGAGAGTGACAGACTGACGAGGAGAGTGTATGTGAGTGAGGTGGAGGGGGGGAGAGGGAGGGGGAGGCCAAGAATGGGATGGAGGGATGAAGTGGAGAGGTATATGAGAGAGAGGGGTGTGAGCTGGGAGCAGGGCAATAAAATGGTGGGGGACAGGGCGACATGGGGGCAATTTGTTTGTGGCCACCCTTTGTGGGATTAAGGAGTCTGGCAATAGACAGATAGATAGATTGATAGACACAAAATATATATATACAGTATATATACAACTGGGTCTATAAAATGGTCAGAGTTGCATGAATAACTAGGGAGGTCGTCCGTGGCTCAGTGGTAAGATGCAGATATCTGATGCGTTGGAGGCACGGGTTCGGGCCCCACACCAGGTAATTAATTTAATTTGTTTCATTTCAGACATTCCATCACTTAACAGCAATTCGGGACATAAGGAGATACTGAGCTGGAAACATACCGTAGTGTGTACTCACAGAGGTATGGAACTCGGGTAAGAGAAACTCCAGTAAATCAGCTGTCAGATGTATAGACTGTACATTGGGTGTTCAGAGGACGAAGGTTTGAATCCTAATTTCCTGTTTTTTATTTTATTTTATTTTTTTTAGAAGCATTTTAAGGCTAAAAGTTTACAATTTTATTCCCTCAAAGGAAGAAAGTCAATTTCAAGATCTGTTAATTTCCAGCTATACAGACACACATACTTGTCAATTGGCCTAGTTACTTACACCCAATTAAGGCACAATTAAGGCTTCCATCATTGGCCCACTACGAATCAGTGTACTGCACTGATACATCTCGGGGTGCAAATGGATAACTGATATAAGTCGGACCAACATCGAATGCCAGAGCTTATATCATTGGTCCGATATATTAAAGGTCGGAGTGCCAGCATTGGAACAATACTGGTCCATGCATTTTGTGTTGCTGGGTTGTTACAAATGGAAGGAGCAAAAATGAAACAGTGCAAGGAAACCTATGACTGCAACAAAATGGTGTTGGACATGTGGTGAGGTGGGACACTTCGGCTATGAAAGTCCAAATGAGAAGGATGAGGGTAAATTAAAGAAGGCTGGTGACAAGAACCAGTTTTTCCCAAGACTCGTCACCACCGAGGAAATGCAAAGGAACCTTGATTGATATTGTGCGAGAAGATGGAAGAACAGATGGCAAGCAGTGTAGAAAGAATGGGAATCTTAGCAAAAAATGCCACTGGACTGCAGCAACAAGGCCAGCATTAGATGCAGAAGACCTGAAAAGGATGCAGATGGAGGATGCAGATTTACAACCAGTGCTAGAGTGGCTGCAGCAGAGTACAGTGCGACCATCTTGGGAAGAGTTTTCCAGGTTCAGCCCTGCAACTAAGAGCTACTGCAGTCAGTGGGACCTTCTTTGTTTGAACAACAGACTACTGGAGCACCAGTGGGAGACACCCTGTGGCCTCAGCAAGTATTGGCAACTGGTGATTCCGAAGCAAATGAGGCCTGGGATCTTGGATGAGTCTCATAACCAGACCACTACTGGGCACCTGGGAGTGAGGAATACTCTAAGTCGGCAGCAACAGAGGTTCTACTGGACTGGCATGCGGCATGTTGCTAAAAAGTGGTGTTGGGCCTGTGATGTATGCTGTGCCAAGAAGGGACCCAAGAAATGTGGTTGCGCCCCTCTTCAGCTGTATCAAATGGGTGCATCGATGGAGAGAGCTGTAGTCTTTGCCACTCACTGAAAGAGGAAACTGGTATATGTGTGTTGCCATAGACTTCACAAAGTGGCCAGAAGCCTATGCCATCTCCGATCAAGAGGCTGCGACTGTTGCTCAGGTGTTGGTTGACCAGTTTTTCTGTCGTTTTAGGATGCCACAAGACCTACATTCAGACCAGGATAGAAACTTCGAGTCTACTGTGTCCAGTGAGTGCTGCAAGTTACTGGGGATCAAGAAGACAATGATGACCCCACTAATTCCACAGTCAGATGGGATGGTAGAGAAATTCAACTGGACTCTGGGATAAGAACTGGCCAAGTACTGCATAGTAGGACAAATGGAATGGGACCAGAAATTACCTGCATTGTTGATGGCATATCAGTCCACATCCCATGAGACTACCGGCTACACCCCTGCAAAACTGATGCTGGGCCACGAGTTATGCTTATCTGTTAATGGGAAGACCACCAGGTGAAGAGCTGCTTACAGACACCTCCAGCTATGCGAAGCATCTTTAGGAAAGGCTGGCTGAGGTACATCATCAAGTGTGAGGAGCCCTTAAGTTTTCAGGAGAGGTGATGAAGTGCAAGTATGATGCCAAGGCAAATGAGGTGAGCTTCAAGGACGGTGACAATGTTTGGTTATACAATCCTCAGCGAAAGAATGGACAGCTGCAGAACCCGTGGAACGGGCCTTACACTGTGTTGGACTGCCTATCAGACGTAATATATTGGATTCAGGGAGGCAGGAAATCTCGCCCAAAAGTGGTACAAGTGAACTGTCTGTGGCAGTGCCATGGGCCAGGACAGTACAGCTGGGACGTCATGGAGGAATCATGCTGCCGCAGCCAAGGATGTTGAGGAGGACCAAGGAGCTGAAATACAAGAGAATGGTGACAGTTTCCCAAGAGAAGAAGTGAATCAGGAAGAGTACCAAGACATCCCAGGATAAGTGGACTGTGAGTAGGAGCAGGGATGTCGTAAGAAGCAGCATAGGAGAAGATCAGATAAGTTGAAGGATTATTTTGTGTATGATTAAATGTTTATTTTGGTATGTAGTTTTGTCGGGACGACAAAAAGACTAGTAAGGGGGTAGTGTTGAGAAGCTAGATTGCTAGCCGGACTGTGCTGGAGAATTCTTGATGATTCTAGTAGTACTGTTAGGTGTCAGAGTTGCCAGTTTGCCTGCTGTTTGTGAGTGTAGTTATTTTGTAAGTTGTGCATTAATTTTTGTGGCCTTTTTCTCTATAACATTTTATTTATGTGACTGTTTGTTAAATTATGCAATTTAATTTAAGGTTGTATGCTAAATCATTTGCAGTGTTATGTAATGTAAGAAATCTGGCATGTTTTTGATGTCTCCGAGTTGGCAACTGTTGCCCGTTGAAAATGTACTCGAAGATTCAAATATAATGAAAGCCTATATAAGGATGGGGAAAAGAGCAGAGGAGTTTTTCTGTCAGTTTCAGTTCAGTTTGAGTGTAGTTCATTGTCAGTGCAGTGTACTGGTGGGACTCCTGCTGACTTGCCTGGTTGAGTTGCACACAGTCCACTGTTCTGCACAGCCACCCATCCTTCTTTGGGACCACCACCATATGGGAACACCACTCCATGTGTTTTCCAGCAAGTACGGGCTTGATGATACCCTTCCTTATTTCCACTTCCAACTGCTGGCAAACTTCGTCATACAAGAGGTAGGGGATGGAGTCTGGCATGTGCACAGCATAGGGTTTTGAACAGGGGTGCAAGTGGCTGTGGTGGGCTGGCCCCTTCATCTCCATCAGGAACCCTTTTCCAACAGGTTCACATTTTTTCTGTAAGGGTGTATGGGGGAGTATTGAGCCTGTTCAATGGCCCCTACAGATGCAGGCACACTGGGGAAGTCTTGTGGCACCACGCCCAGCACTTTGCATGTATGGGATACAGCCGCTGCACCCCTTCAGCAAAGTACAGGTTCACCATTGCAGACTTTCTGCCCATGTTGAAGCAGCATTCCTTGCATTCCACAACACGTATACTCCCACCTGCGAAGTGATTAACACTCACAGTAGGTCTCTGTAGATTTCGTGGGGTCAGTCCGAGGCCCCGCACCAGATGGCGTCCCGCTGTGCAAACCTGTGCACCCATGCCGGCTACTGCCGTCCCCTCACATGCTATGGGTGAGTCGTCACATTTCACTTCCACCCTGAGGAACGCTGACACCTTGGCGCTGGTATTGTGATGCAGCCAGTCGTCTCAGCAGGGCTGGGCCGTTTCGCTAACCTACGCACTCGCTGGAAGTGGCCAACCCTCCCACATTTGCGGCAGGCAGCCCTGATGGTAGGGCACCGGCACTCCCCGCTGCACTTGCTGCCACCAAACCTCCGGCAGCCCTCTGCTGGTGGGGGAGGAGCACAAGGCTGGGGCGGCCCTGCAACCACCTGCCGCAACCGAGTGGCACCGGCCGCTTCCCTTTCCTCCTCATCACTCACTGAAGCACCTGCCACATCACTATGGCCACGCACTCCTGCTGTTATCTCTGCAGATTCGAACACTTCCCAGGCATTTGTGATTTCTTCCATAGATCACAACATTGGAAGCTGCTGCAGCACTTCTGCTTTCATACTGAGGTTGCACAGCCCTATCACAAGCATTTTCGATAGCATGAAATCGTCAAGATTTATTGAACACTAGGGGCACTTAAAATCACACTCTACTGCCTTGGCTCTATATTTTACCACATATGAACACACACTATCACTGGGCTCCTGCATGTACGTGAATTTGTCTGACCATGCTCCCACAGTGCACCTGGGGCCCACCACTGTGCTCCTTACCATGCCAATGGCCTCCTCCGTGCACATGGTCTATGCTTTGCCACCCATGCGTCCACGCATTGCTGCTCTTCGGGATTACACAACAATCTCACGTAACCCGTGGTAAGCACTGCTGTAGCACTCGATGCCACAGGCCCATGCCTCAAACTGGGATGGCAGCATTCCCATAGCAGCCTTACCGGGAGCTGCAGGTGGTGCCAGCACTTGCCACTGGGCCTGTGCTTCAAGGTGCAGGGCTGAGTACACTGGCTGGTAGGCTGTCCCCATTCCTGGAGGTTGTAGCTGGGGTGGTGGCACATTGTACATGTTAATGTGTACTTGGTCTCCCGGCGCCAAGCGGCAGAACCAGTCTTTTGACTCTGTATTCGCCTGCTGAAGCACTGGTGGCGCTGCCCCTGGGTCACCCATTAAACTCCACTGCGCTATGTTGGGGTGAGAACCAGGAGGGAGATGGAAACAGCGGGGCCAGCTTGAGATTTATACTAACAGGTACAGGCAAGGGCATGTCCTCTCTCTAGGGCAGCCTGAGTCAGATTGCCTGCCAAGCCCCAGGCATGGGCAGTGGCGGGAAAGTTCCCACATGAATTCAAACTCCAACACTGCTGCACACAAGATTTGACTACAGTATGTCACTTTTATTAATGACATCAGCATTGCTCTTTTTCACTGCACATCACCTGCTATGTCACTGTTGCACTCTTTCTCCACATCACCTGCTACTTTCAAATCACACACAATATTTTATAATGTCACTGCTGTGTCCTATTTACAAACCATACCAGAGTACACTATTTACACTGTAGAAGTGTAAACCAAGGAAAACACACACACACACACACTTCTGTTTAGGATATGTATAATAGGAGAGGAGGATATAGATGGTGGCAAGGCATCACATGAGAGAAGGGAGTTAGTTTGGCACCATGTTTCCATTCCATACGTCTTCCGTTGTGATATGAATTATGTGGAAGGGGACAGCCGCGACTGTGGTAGCTTAATGGGGGTGATAGTGGTGTGTCAGGTATAGGCAGCTAATGAATTAAATGAAGCAACATTGTAATTTCCAGCAACAGAGGCATGGGCATGACTGATGATGTTCGATAAGCACTCAGTTGATTTTAACCCGTCACGTCCTGACCGATTTCCAACCTATGATACCCCAAAATCCCGAGCATTTTGGGGGAATTTTTTTTTATTGGCTACAACCTTCGCTTTTGGTGAGAAACATCGAAAATTCATAGAGAAATCGCGATCCTGTGCTTAAAAATGTTGATACAGGTGTCATGCAACCTTAACATTTTCCTTCTTTTTCAGGGTACCTGGCTAAGGAAAACTAACTATGGAAGGGTTAATTAATTCAAGCCACTTTCAATTACGTATTTATTTATGTATTTGCTACGAATTTATGTGTAGTAACAGACTATATTGGTTTTCACACATTTATACATGCAATAGAAGCATTGTTCAGTCACCAAACACATCCACATACAGCACCTTCCTTTATGACATTACCACCTCATCATTTCTGTTTGTTTCTTGCTCTAGCTTCTTTATTTCTTTGTCCTCCACCTCAGGAATCACTTTCACCGTGAATTTCATCATTGGAGAGACCGTGGGGCAACATACCTTTAATGGCCATCTTACTGCTAACAGATGAATTGCCCAGTGGGGAGGAGGGGGGGAGGGGGGTTAGGTGGGGCCAGGCAGTATCCCCGCTTGACAGCAGGTAGAAGAAGGTCTCCCACATATGCCTACCAAAAATCACCCATGAAACTTGAAAATTGTGCAAATTATGACCCTTGCAATTGCACGACTTACCCGTATGTCGATGGGTTTAGATGTGACAAAACATCGCGACGTACCATACGTTGATGGGATTCCTCGGGTTAATGAGAGGCAAAACACCACCTGACACCATATTTACGGGCCTGCTCTTCAAACCATGACGTAGCAGGTACTACATCCAACCTTGCGAACCAAAGGAGTTAGAACCCCTCAGCTGTCATGTACAGTAAGTCCTCGTTTTTCGACGCAATTTACTAACTCGTTTCATTTTTCACACAAGAAAAAAGTTCCCTGTACGTCTTACACTTCGTCATTTTCCCCCTAACTTTGACACTCCCAGCCGGCAGCCGACACTCAGCAGACGAAGCATTTGCTTCCCTATTTGTAAACACAGAAGATGGTGACCATTTCACATTCATACTACAAGTGCATATATATATATAAGAATGCTTATTAATGTGTTAAATGTGTGTTTTGTTGACACTTGAGCATACAAACTTTATCAAATAAACGTCTTCAATCAGTACATGATGCTGCAGCCTCCACCATGCTGATTGTTTTGGTTGCTCAGGTGATCTGTGGCTACTAAACCAGTCAACATTCCAATGGCTATCAGGTAAACTGGTTATGAGACTTTATTTCTTGCTTTAACGTTATTTAATAGTATTTCAAATTGCACATAAACTTACCAGAACAGTAATATAAATATTGAACTCACAAAGCCTCCACCATGCTGAATGTTTGGGTCGGTCAGCTGATCTGTGGCTACTAAACCAGTCAACATTCCAATGGCTATCAGGTAAACTGGTTATGAGACTTTATTTCATGCTTTAACGTTATTTAATAGTATTTTAACTTGCACATAAACTTACCAGAACATTAATGTAAATACTGAACATACAAAGCCTCCACCATGCTGAATGTTTAGGCTGGCAGCTGATCTATGGCTACTAAACCAGTCAACATTCCAATGGCTATCAGGTAAACTGGTTATGAGACTTTATTTCTTGCTTTAACGTTATTTAATAGTATTTTAACTTGCACATAAACTTACCAGAACAGTAATGTAAATATTGAACTTACAAATTCAGTCCTGTAGCAAAACAGTACAGTGAATCATGTGATCACGTGATCAAAACAAACCGTGTGGGCTGCACTCGAGGGTTTGGCCTTTCAAAGGCCTTTATAACACTTTTAATGTCTTTTCAGGTACATGTTTAATGTGTTATGCTGTATAAGCAACTAGTAAACAAGCCTGTTTGGTGTTATAGTACTTTGTGATAGGGTAGGTACCTGTCCCACCGGAACGCCCCTCTATTTTTCCCACTGAATCTTAACTTCACACTTCGACGTTTCGGCTTTCGCGTGGTTTTGGCGGAACATCAAAGTGTCAAAATTTGAGGACCTACTGTAATAAACTGTGACCGACGGGATAAGAGTTAATGAATTAAAGTGTCGGCAGAGATCACATGTCCTAGTAAACTGTTTACCAAATTCATCACACTTGAAATTCATCACTCCTGAATTAATTTAATAGGTGTTTGGGCAGATGATGTTTCTGGCCAAATTGTTTATATATTCATCACATTTGAAATTCTTCACTCCTGAGTGAATTAACAGGTGTTTGGTGAGCTCATTTTCCTGACAAAACAGAATCCCGCATTCATCACATTTAATTCTTTACTCCTAAATGACTTAATATATGTTCGGTCAGAGTATCTTTGCGGCCAAACAGTTTACCACATTCATCACACTTGAAATTCTTCACTCTTGAATGAATTAATAGGTGTTTGGCCAGATGATGTTTCTGGCTAAACTGTTTACCACATTCATCACACTTAAAATTTTTCACTCCTGAATGAATTAATAGGTGTTTGGCGAGATCTGATTTTTGGACAAACAGTTTACCACATGCATCACACTTGAAATTCTTCAATCCTGAATGAATTAATAGGTGTTTGGTGAGATTATGTTTTAGACTAAATAGTTGACCACATTCATCACACTTGAAATTCTTCACTCCTGAATGAGTTAATAGGTGATCAGCAAGATGGTGTTTCTGGCCAAACTGTTTACCACATTCATCACACTTGAAATTCTTCACTCCCGAATGAATCAATAGGTGTCTGGACAGATGAGGTTTCTGAGCAAACAATTTACCACATTCATCACACTTGAAATTCTTCATTCCTGAATGAATTAATAGGTGATCAGCAAGATGATGTTTCTGGCCAAACTGTTTACCACACTCATCACACTTGAAATTCTTCATTCCTGAGTGAATTAACAGGTGTTTGGTGAGCTCATGTTTCTGACGAAACAGTTTACCACATTCATCACACTTGAAATTCTTCATATTCTTCACTCCTGAATGAATTAATAGGTGTTTGGCCAGATGATGTTTCAGGCCAAACCATTTACCACATTCATCACACTTGAAATTTTTCACTCCTGAGTGAATCAGTAGGTGTTTGGTGAGCTCATTATTCTGGCCAAACAATTTACCACACACATCACACTTGAAATTCTTCACTCCTGAATGAACTGACAGGTGTTTGCTGAGAACACTTTTCCAACCAAATAGTTTACCACAAACATCACACTTGAAATTCTTCACTCCTGAATGAACTATGGTATGTCGGATAAGCCTGTTCTTAAAACGAAATGCTTTACCACAGTCTAAACATTTGAAATGCTTAACTTCAGGTGAGAGGGGCACTGTATCCTGGATAATTTCATTCTCACTCAAGAACACTTCTTCACCCACCTCACACTCTAACTTTACATTTGGTTCTTCCTTTACATCCTCCATTATTTTATCACTCACCTCACACTAACTTTACATCTGGTTCTTACTCTACCACCTCTATTACTTTATCACTCACCTCACACTCTAACTTTATATCTGGTTTCTTCCTTTACTGCCTCCTTTATATCATTCCTCCCACTTCTCTCAATTTCCACCATACTTAACTACTCTACCTTAATTGTTTATCTTACTGTCTACCATTAATGCCTCCATTATATCATTGCTTCCACCTCTCTCAATTTCCACCATACGTAACTACACTATTTTAAGTGTTTATCTTACTGTCTACCACCAATATGATGACTTATGTATACTGTGTTAAAGCTCAGTTATAAGATGTCCCATTATGACTGAACAATAATATTCAAAAATTCATCATTATTACCAGACAATAATTGTAATTACATAAGAAAGATAAAATTTCAACAGAGACTATTATTCCTTTATACTATTCCTGACACACTTGATTATTAACACATGCAAATGCTTCTGAACCTTAACTCCAAATATACAGGCCATCACTGCTCAGCCAGGTATCAATTCAGACTGAAATAATTGCTGTCTTCCTTATTTCAATAGCTGTTACCTATTGTCTCTGTAGCAATAGATACTGTAAAGGATACCACACCAGGTAAATCATCCAAGCTCAGCTCCAGTGTGGGGAAAAAAATAAAAAAAATTCATCCAGACGACATTACATGGATAATAACCCCATAAGTCGTTTGCCGAGATGCCTCATGTTGGATGTGCTAACACAGCATAGGATGTGTCCTCCGTCCTGGTTTATACTTATGATCTATTACTCAGGCAGCCCTTGATAACAACATTGTTTGTTGCTGTTTCACTGCTCTGACTTCAGCTGTGAACCTGGAACAACAGCTGTCATTAGACCTGCATCTCCATGAAGTTATTAACACTGTCCTGTGAACCCTACTTTTGCATGAAGCTTTATGCTGTGACAAAAAACATATTTCTGTTCAGATTTATTTTTATGGTTACAGTATTAAAATTGCATGCAATATACGACATATGGAAATGTATATAAAAACAGCCAAATTAAGAAACCTGTTTTTCAGTATTAGTAAGGGCTGGTTTGTAAAACTTTGTATACAATATTAACCCGCCCAGTCCCAACCGGTTATTTACCCAGCCTACCCCCAGATCCTGACCGATTTTTGACTTTTTGTTTTTCGGCTGAAACCTTCGCAATCCTGAGGTAAAAAAATGTTGATGCAGGTGTCACTCAACCTTACGTTTTCCTTCTTTTCCAGGGTACCTGGCTAAAGAAAACGAACTATGGAAGAGTTAACTAATTCAAGCCACTTTAAATTACGTATTTATTTCATTTATTTGGTACAAATTTATGTGTAGTACAAGTCTATATTGGTTTTCACACAATAATATAGGCGTTTATAGGCAATGTTCACTCACCCAAAACCCCAGTATATGGCACCTTCCTTTACAACATTACCACCTCATCACTTCTGTTTATTTCTACCTCTAGCTTCTTTGTTTCTTTGTCCTCCACCTCAGGAATCACTTTCACCGTGAATTTTGTCATTGGAGAGACCATGGGGCAACATACCTTTACTGGCTAGGTTACTGCTAATAGGTGAATTGCCTAGTGTAGGGGGGAGGGGGGAAGGGGGGGTTAGGTGGGTCCAGGCAGTATCCCTGCTTGACAGCAGGTAGAGGAAGGTCTCCCACATATGCCTACCAAAAATCACCCGCGAATGTTGAAAAATGTGCACACAATGGGCCTTGCAACTGCGTGACATACGATGCACGTCGTTGGGTCTGTCCGCGGAAAAAAGTAGCGATGTGCATCGTACGTCAGTGGGACTCGGCGGGTTAATGGTAACAAACAAAATAGGTTTTATTTGGTATTTAATATCACTTTAGTGTGTCACTCATGATCAATAAATCTTTAACCCTTTTAATATGACATTTCTTTCATGAGTAATGATCAAGTAACTGCTATATTACTTCTGGAATGTATTTAGAATTCCCTGCCACCTCATTATTGTGCATCAGAGACATGGATAACATCAATGGTGGCACAGTTTGACAGTAGGCCACAGTGTACTGTACATCATTCCTGTACTGATGATAACAAAAAACTTTTGAGAGAGCCCAAAAAGGGACCTTTGGAGACATTTCTGATTCACTTTTCCCCAGTATCTGAAAAAAATGGGATTCTTAAGCTTCATTCTGTGCAGATTCCATTTACATGATGCACAGTATAACTTGAGAATACATTAGCCATGCAAAACAATGGCTTGCAATACAACTCTCTATACTGGCAGAGCCAGAAACACCAACATGAAGATCCGACTCTTGGCAAAATCATTACCATTTAGCTGGAGTCTGCAGAGTCCACATCAGCTCCTCTGATGAACTGACAGCAAGCTGCCTTGTGCATATCCAGTTGCTCTCCCACCACACACCTGAATCACAGATCACTTCATTACATATACAACAGTAAACTGTCTAGTGGACAAGTACTTAATGTTACATCAATAGAACCATGTAAATCTATCAGATGTCAATGGCCTGGAATCAACAGATTAATGTGTACAGTAATCCTTCATTTATCCAGACATAATAGAGGCAAAGGCATGTCCTGGTAGTGGCAACAACTGCATAATGAACACTATTCCCCTACCATACCCAGACCCTACCTATACTCAACCTACATAACCTGTTTGTACAGTAGGATATGTCATATTTTCTGACAAAACATTGTGCGATAGCAGGTCACTTTTTTAGTGCATTCATATGTGCAGATCTCATTTCAATCATAAAATCGTTGAAAAAAATCAATTTAGCTACCAGGAAACCCATGTGGAGTCACAAGGAGAGAGAGACTGACAAATGAGGAAGTAAAGGAGCATTGTGATGTGGATGTGATAGAAAGCATTAGGAGAAACACAAGGTTTGGCCATGTGGACGGGATGGAGAGTGACAGCCTGACGAGAAGAGTGTATGTGAGTGAGGTGGAGGGGGGGAGAGGGAGGGGGAGGCCAAGGATGAGATGGAGGGATGGAGTGGAGAGATATATGAGAGAGGGGGGTGTGAGCCGGGAGCAGGGCAGTGAAATGGCGGAGGACAGAACGACATGGAGGAGATTTGTTTGTGGCCACCCCTTGTGGGATTAAGGCATCTGGCAATAGATAGATAGATATATAGAAACCCATTTGAAAATATGACAAAATATGCCATCCATCGAATCTGTATTGTCACTGTGTATTGATTACCTCGACAGTTTGATCATGCAATATTCTTGTCTCTTTTTATGCTTGCATTGAAAATTAGTTGGATTACAGTAATCCCTCTAATATCCGGACGTCCAATAACCGGACATACTCACTAACCGGACATTCTGGGCTGCCCAACCCCCAAAATGAAAAAAAAAAAAGGAAAAAATCGATTAATTTTCGATTTTTTGGGACCAAGTCAGTTTGAATTTCCCGCGCGTGCCGAACCCCTCTGTTTAAACTCGTGACGCCACTATCGGTCGCCATTACCGACTCCCCTCCTCCCTCGAGAACAACTCCGAAAATGGCGGCCGAAGTGATTGCTTTTGTGGTGATACCCTACCTCCTACAGTGCTTGATACTGCTCTTCACCTTCTTCATCATGTGTGTGATGATGGCCCCGCCTCCTGAGAAGAGGAAGAGTGGTTCTGACTCTGGAGAAGAAGAGGCAGATATTGGACAAGGTGGACGCCGGCTGGTCAACAGGGCGCATCTTACGTGAGTTCAACCTCCCCCGCTCCACCTTGTTTGATATCAAGAAGTCCCGAGACAAACTACAGCAGTACACGGCTGATTTCGCATTGAAGACCTGACGAAACGTGCAGAGGAAGGTCATGTTTACTCCTAAGTATGCAGACATCAACCGCTCCACATTGATTTCGTATCGACAACAACGTGCTGCTGGTGTGTTGGTACGTGGAACGGAGCTGAAAGCTGCTGCTGAGAAGTTCACAAGGCTCCATGGATCGTCACTAGACCACACGGGAATTTACTGTTGTGTACAGTGCAGTGAAGTGATGTTATTCCAGTTATTAAAAACAAAAACTTGGTGAAAGTGTTGGTGAGAAGTGCTGGTGATTCTCAAGTGGAAAAGTGTGTCAGGTGCAACGTCTTCCTGTCAGAGTCTGAGATGATAGAGTGGGTTATTACATCAGAACGGCCGCTTTTTGTTCGTAAGTACCCTAACTTCATGCCTAACGTGTTTTCAGCATGCTGTATGTGTATTAAAAAATTACCGAAATTGTTAAACATAATTTCCTGCTTGCTATTTAATTTTTCCATGGATGGTTCTTAAGTAAAACAGCTAGAAAAAAGGTTGAAGCAGTTAATTTCGTGTCCGGTCCTAACCTAACCTAACCTATGGTTACCATAAAGATTTTCATGCCTAACCTGTTTTCAT
>JAGKTI010012490.1:8012-24559 GCA_018397915.1 Birgus latro
TTTTTTTTTTTTATAACTGGAATAACATCACTTCACTGCACTGTACACAACAGTAAATTCCCGTGTGGTCTAGTGACGATCCATGGAGCCTTGTGAACTTCTCAGCAGCAGCTTTCAGCTCCGTTCCACGTACCAACACACCAGCAGCACGTTGTTGTCGATACGAAATCAACGTGGAGCGGTCGATGTCTGCATACTTAGGAGTAAACATCACCTTCCTCTGCACGTTTCGTCTGGTCTTCGATGCGAAATCAGCCGTGTACTGCTGTAGTTTGTCTCGGGACTTCTTGATATCAAACAAGGTGGAGCGAGGGAGGTTGAACTCACGTAAGATGCGCCCTGTTGACCAGCCGGCGTCCACCTTGTCCAATATCTGTCTCTTCTTCTCCAGAGTCAGAACCACTCTTTTCCTCTTCTCAGGAGGCAGGGCCATCATCACACACATGATGAAGAAGGTGAAGAGCAGTATCAAGCACTGTAGGAGGTAGGGTATCACCACAAAAGCAATCACTTCGGCCGCCATTTTCGGAGTTGTTCACGAGGGAGGAGGGGAGTGGGTAATGGCGACCGATAGTGGCATCACAAGTGTAAACAGAGGGGATCGGCGCGCGCGGGAAATTCAAACTGACGCGGTCCCAAAAAGTTGAAAATTAATCGATTTTTTTCGGATTTTTTTTCACTTTGGGGGCTGGGCAGCCCAGGATGTCCGGTTAGTGAGTATGTCCGGTTATTGGACGTCCGGATATTAGACGTCCGGATATTAGAGGGATTACTGTATTATAATTTTTATCACCATTTAGGTTCATACACACTGAATTATTTGAAATCTAGTAATACTGGTAATTTTTGTTTAATTCAACTATTAATAGATAATCAGGATTCAGAGCAAAAACAAGCAAAAGTTAGCAAATGTGTTTCTCCTTTAGCTTGTCAGCTCACCTTGACAGACAGGTAGTTTGTATAATTGTTGATTTATCATGCAAATACATTAATTGTGCTGTAAATAAGTACAGTACCATACTTATACAAAATAGTAGTCTGTCATTGCTTGTTGGCATTCTAAATGGGAAATACCCACTAAATTTAGCACGTTTCAGTCTGACTCCAGATTTTTTATTAACAGTAAAATTAAGCACAAATTTTTTACTGGATTTCAGATAATTAGGTATGTATGAATGTATGTGGTGATAAAAATTATATTATTTTTATATTGAAAGTGCCGATTCGGTAACGATTTTGTAAATGACCTCTGATTTGGTATTTCGTCGCACTGCTAAAATGGGGCATTCTAAGATGGTGTCTGTCTATCATCGGCACATCACAAGATGGTGTCTGTCTGACACTGTTAGGGATTGTAAAGAAGGACCACTTTATTGAGAGAGAGAGAGAGAGAAAGCACAGTTGGCTGGAGTGACAGCAGTGCACAGTTTGATGTAAATGTGACCTCATGAGGGATCATGCTACTCTGAAGTGACCGTGTCACTTGCAAGAGGGATCACAGTTTTACGTTTGGTGTTGGTTATATTCTTGCAGCAAAATGATGTGTTACCTCAGGAATCACTGTAACAGGAAAGTTTTATTGTAGCCTGTGGAAGACTTGATTGGAGGTGTAACCCTTTCACCACAAGGGACCCACATGGGCATTTTATTTTGGCAAATGCTGGATGAATTAGTTCAGCTGAGGCAGACCAACGTGGTACAGTATAAGGGAATGCCGTTAAGATTGACCTATCCACCCCAGACACTGACCTGACAACAATAGTATGGCTTTTTGTATTTTTTAAGATTTCATATTACTGTATCAGATAACAAGAAGTTTGTGTAGTATCAGAGGAATAGATCACTGACAAAAGTTTGTTATGTGCAGTATAGCAAAAATCATCAGGATGTGATTTACAAAATATTATACCAGTAGCTGTATGTAAACATTTCAAGCAATTATATATAATTTCCAGTGATAGTAGTGTTGGAGATGGGTGCCTTCAGGAAGTGCTGCAGATATGCTGGCTGGTTACACAGATGTCGCTCAGCTCCCTTGTTATCCCACAAAAGGAGAAATGTTGGACTGCAGGAGGTCGCCTTTAGGCTGCGCTCCACCATGTTCACATTCAGATGAGCCTAGAGCCTCAACAGAACATAATGTTGTAATATATTTCACCACTGTTGTCTTACATATTACTGTATTTATGGAGGAGCTCGTTACTGTTTAACACACAGTACTTGTATTCTATCTATCTATCTGTTGCCAGACTCAATCCCGGAATGGGTGGCCACAAACAAGTTTCCTCCATGTCGCCCTGTCCCCCGCCATTTCACTGCCTTGCTCCCAGCTCACGCCCTCTTCTCTCATATACCTCTCCACTGCATCCCTCCATCTGCTATGATATTTTTTTTTTCTGAGATTTACATCAGAAATGCTGATAAAACTAATTTTGGACAACTTCCCAGATCAGTATACAGTATTGTACTGTGTTCATTCTTTTTATATGCTGCTTCATACCATTATATTATGCCTATTAATGATCAGTAAGTCTTTATAGTGAAAGCCAAATACTTCCTGTACACTAGGAAACCATTTACTATGCTGGGTGGTAACCATATAACCAAATTATGGCGCATGGTGGTTTTAGTGGGTAATTAAGGCGTTCCAATCAGATTGAACCTGTGTTAGCAAAGGGGTAGTTGGGGTATATTGCTCACGTAATGTCACTCAGGGATGAGTGAGGCTGGTCATGTCGTCTTAAATGTAAGAACTAACTTGCCTAGCCCTGGGCTTTTTTGCTTCTTATGGGGCAACATAGGATTGGATGATGGATGGATGGATGAAGTCTTTGTACATATCAGTAAGATATTTCTTTATAAGATTTATTGTATTGCAAAAGGGGAAAAATCCCAGGAGGGACAGTATGGTAATTTGAGAAAAGTTCTGGATTGTCTCTTCCCTGTTGGCAAAATAATGATGGTTCTTATGGAACAGTGTTCTTAGGAAACAATTTGTCTGATTCTCTTTGTGCATCTTTTGGGGGATACAGCATACTAGTTGGACAAATGGAGGGCTGACTGCATTGTAATTCCCATACTAGAGCTAAAACCATCATAGCATTTGGTGTCATATGATCACATTACTTTATCATCATATGTGAAGTGTGGTACTGTACACTAACAACAGTGATGGTATATAGCAGTACTGATATAATTCTTATGTTTATATTTCAGTGTAAGATCCAGCCTTCATAATGTCAGATGGTGAAGATTCGCCAACACCTGTGAGCGGTGGGGGTGGGGGTGGAGGCGAGAGGCAGTGGTACGGGACCTTGGATTCTGTTACGGCTGAAGATGACTCAGCACCAGGTTCTCCGGCTAGTCCTGCCACCCCTTCCAACATACACACCAGCAATGAGTATATGGAGTTGGATGAACCAGAGATGTTGGATGAGAAAAAGGCCCTATTAGAGGAGTTTGAAAGGAAACGTAGGGCTAGAATGATCCATGTGACAACTGATGACAGTGAGGTAAGTAGGACTAACTAATCAGAATCATTTGCACCAGAATTAGTATAGCAGACTGGAACCACATCTAGTTGCAAATAACAAGATTATTCAGCATCTTTGCTGGTTTGGCCATGTGGAAAGGATGGAGGGTGAGAGACTGACAAGGATAGTGTATGTGAGTGAGGTGGAGGGAGGGGGGGACCAAGGATGAGATGGAGGGATAGTGTGGGGATATATATATGAGAGAAGGGAGTGTGAGCTGGGAGCAGGGCAGTGAAATGGCGGGGGACAGGGTGACATGGAGGCGATTTGCTTGTGTTCATGCCTTACAGGATTAAGGCATCTGGCAATAGATAGATAGATAGATTCAGTATCTCATTGTTATCAGAGAGACCATCATCAACTCACTTGATGTAGAGCTGCCTACTTCTTCCTTCACCTTTATCATTCCTTTTTTGTGTCTGCCCTACTCTTCCTATTTCTCCCATTTTTCATGTCACTTTATTACACCACTTTCTTTTTCAGGTGGCTTTACTTTGAGTGACAAGTCAGATGGGTTCCTGTAAGCCAGGAAACCATAGATTCAGCATCTCATTGTTATCAGAGAGACCATCATCAACTCACTTGATGTAGAGCTGCCTGCTTCTTCTTTCACTTTATCATTCCTTTTTTGCATCTGCCCTTCTCTTCCTATTTCTCCCATCTTTCATGGCACTCTTTATTACACCACTTTCGTATTTAGGTTGCTTTACATTGAGTGACAAGTCAGATGGGTTCCTGTTAGCCAGGAAACCATTTACAGTGTTTGATGGCAACCATATATAGTAATCAACTCATACGTGTTCCCTACATGTCAGCAAGTGGGTTGGCGGAGGGTTAGTGCCCCTCCCCATAAAACAACTAACTCAAAGTCAGATGGCCACCCCTTATCTGATGATGGCATCTGGCTATAGATAGATTGATGGGTTCAGCTTTGTATGACCATCAAGAAACAAACTTATCATAACTAATTAACAAGTAGAGTACTGTGACTTTCTTCAGTTGGTTCCATATTCAGTAGTCTTGCCTCATTAACATCTAATTGATTTTTGCTGTTCCAGGAAAGAAAACCATGATTAGTATCAAATTAATGTAAATAAATTATAGTAATTCCTTGTTTAACATGCTTACGTGTAATACATTTTTATCGTAAAGCTGTTAATTAACACAAGAAAGATTTCATTTAATACACCATTGTCCATTACTACATTTAAAACACCATCACAAAGCAGCCAAAATGTGCCGCGATGGGTCAGGGTCGAAACAAGTTAGCATTAATTTCTGTATCACTGATTTCTTTTGAACTTTAATATATACACACCCAGTCAATCAGTGTACTCATATACTTAAATATAGCCTTGAAAATGCTGATGGGGTTCACCATCCACTTGCTTGATATAGTGCAACCTTCTGGAGACTGTATTGAGTGACAAGCCAAATGAGTTTCTGTAACCCAGCAAACCATTTACTACACTGGGTGGTAACTATATAACAGTGTTTCTTAAAGTGTGGTCCATGGACCCCCAGGGGTCCATGGAACATTCCAAAGGGTCCACTGGCTAATTTGAGTATCAGATAAAACAGTTTAATGACTTTGTAGAATGCAGTGATATTTGTGATTTGGCAACTTTGTACTGGCTGCTGCCTGGCCGCAGGCCCGCTGCATGCCATAATTGTAACCTACAAACACCTTTAAACTCAAGAGGTAGGGTAGGAGGGATATCCACTCATAATTAACCCACCCAGTCCCACGGACGTATGATGCACGTCGCAACTTTTTTTCACGTTGAGACCCACCGACGTTCATTGTACATCAGTCAGTTGCAAGGTTCGTCGTTGGCACATTTTTCAAGATTCGCAGGTGATTTTTGGTAGGCATTTGTGGGAGACCTTCCTCTACCCCCAGCCAGGCAGCAACACTGCCTGAACCTGTTCAACCCCTCCCCCCCTTGGGGGGTGCGCAATTGTCTCGCACTTCACCTGTTAGTAGTGACCTGGCCAGTAAAGACACGTAGCACAGTCTCTCTGACGACGAAATTCAAGGCGAAAGTGATTCCTGATATGGAGGACAAAGATTATGTGGCACCAGAGTTAGTAATGAACAGAAGTAATGAGGAGGCAACATCGCCAAGTTTGGTGCAATATGTTGATGTATTTGGTAAGGGAACAATGCTTATATCGCCTATATTATTGTGTGAAAAGCTATATACTCATGTACTACATATAAATTCGTATCAAATAAATAAATATCTACGAGGCTGTGTGGTTTTGGTTAAGTTTCCCCTGCATAGGGAGTGTATTTTATGGAGCGTGGCATGATAAAAAACAGTAGTCAGGTGAGGGATCTCTTACGTGTTTAGAATATTTTTCATTTCAGATGAGTGCTTTCTCGTTGAGTTTTCGATGTTTCTCACCAAAAGCAAAGGTTTGAGCCAAAAAGAGACAAGTTGAAAATCGGTCGGGTTCTGGGGGTCGGTTGGCTAAAAAAGCGGTCGGTACTGGGCGGGTTAAGGGTCCGCCACATGATTAGTTTTAATAAAAGGGGTCTGCTGCATGAGAAAGTTTAAAAACCACTGCTATATAACCATGACATCTGGTGGTTTAGTTGGGGCAAGGCATTTCATCCAGGTGAAAGGCATGAATTCTTTGACTGAGCAGCATGACATGCTTGAAGTGATATTGAAATTTCTGAGGCAAGGCAAGGGGAGGAGGGTAGTGTCCTCCAACTTCCTCACTCTCCATAAAGATTTCACAGTCTAAAAATGACATTCCAGGAAGGTTTACACCATCAGTGAGATTACCAATTTCCTATGCATCTGACTTTTATTGTGGCTCCTGTGCTGCCCAGATGCATTGAGAATGGTAGATGATGTAACGTGTAATAAGTCCTGGCATTTATACTGTCTATCCATCTATCTGTAGCCAGACACCATAATCCCACTAGGGGTGGCAGTTTGACTTTAACCCCTTAGCCGCAGGTCGTCACTTCCGTGACGCTAGGGCGCAATGGATCATACTGTGGGGCGTCACTTTTGTGATTTTGTGTTGTTTTGAATTCGCCCGGGCTTTCAAGTGGTGACTTGTATCATCTATCAGCACTGCCAATGTCCAACAATAGTCAGAGCTGCTAATGTCATCAGTATTCCCATCCATTGTTGACAATTTAGCCATTTTCCCCCATTCTAGACTCCCCTCCTTACCTCCTCTCCATTACCCTCTCGTGTCGTCTGCTCAGCCGCTCTGCACTACGTAAATCTTCCCCTGATTTTTCCATTGATTTCATCTATTGAAATGAGCCCTATGCCCTATTCTTATACAAAATAATATATATATAAAAAATAAGGTAATTGATAGTCCCATACACCTGGAATTGGCTATTTATCACTCGGCAATATCCAACCTGCACTCGTTCGCTAATTTCCCCTGCTTTTTTCCCCGCGAAATATGCCATATGAGCTATTCTCGTAATATAAATGTATATAAAAAAGGAAGACAGAAGCCTGAGTGATATTTATATTCACATGGAACTACCTAATTTATTATGTATTGTCTATATTCCCTACGACTTATTTCTTAGCATATACATTAGCATCTGACATTTTCAACTCTTGGCTACCGAGATACGTATTGTACATTCAGTTCGCTCTCGTCCTTCACGGTGAAATCACATCGCAGTCGCGCCCCTCCATTTCTGCTGCTGTTGCGACCATTATAAAAGGCCCTGTGACCTCTACCCCCACTAAACATTGTGTGGGAAGCAGTAAAGGACTGTAGTTATATATAAGTGTAATAAAGTACTAGAAATAATAAAGTGTGAGTGTGTCAATGAATAAGAAATGACAATACCAGCGGTGAATTAGCGCGAGTGGGAGGCTCGTACACGCTCGTATTTTACATTGCTTTCACTGTTTTTTTTTTTAGTATGGATTCCAAACTACTTGGAAATCATTGAATAGTGTTTCTAGTGTTAATATCTGGCTGTGGTATTCATATTACGGGAAGTCGGGAAGTGTAGTGGAGACTTAATTACCCAACTTCAGAAATCTCCACAAGTCCTACGGTAGTTGACGAGTGCTAAAAAAAAAACTAGGAGAAAGCTGAAGGTATGTGCCATAAGCATATTTAATTATAATATTCTAGGACTAATAATTGATTTTTGGCAAATATTTTTACAAAGTCAGTCGGAGCGTGAACATCCCCGCGGGATGGGCACGGCGCGCCTCTGACAACTCCGCAGTTTAAGGGTTAAGCCAGTTGTTTTATGGGGAGGGGCACTAACCTTCTGCCAACCCACTTGTTAATACATAGGGAACACTTATTGGTTGGTTATGTGGTTACCACCCAGCGTAATAAATGGTTTCCTGGCTTACAGGAAACCATTAGCTTGTCACTCAATGTAAAGCCATCTGAAAAGGAAAGAAGAGTAATAAAAAGTAACAGGAAAGATGAGAGAAACTGGAAGAGAAGAGGGCAGACAGAGAAAAGGGGTGATAAAGGTGAAGGAAGAAGTAGGCAGCAGCATGTCAAGTGAGAGGAGCTAAAATATGTGCATGACCCTTCTGTCAGTTTGATTTTCATAATCCGTCTGTACTTCTAAAGTACTTGAGTAGCCCTGATGTAGGCATTAGAAGTACTGACTGGAGGAATCATCCCAGACTTAGAGAGATGAAAATCACTCAGAAGTTTCTGATTTCTCGTCCACTCATTAAAAACATACTTTAGTCCAGTTTTTTGTGCCTCAGGCTATGGAATGACCCAGGCCTTGTGCACCACTAGATTTTTCTATGGTGAGTACTCATCCATCCATCCATGCATCCATCATCCAATCCTACGTTGCCCCATGAGGAGCGTAGGAGCCCGGGGCTAGGCAAGTTGGTCTTGACATTTAAGATGAGAGTGACCAGCGTCACTCATCCCTGACTGGCAATACGTGAGCAATAAACCCCAACCATCCCTTGGATGTAAACCTTCACTGGCTCAATCCAATTGGAGCGCCGTAATTACCCACTAAACCGCCAGGCTCCATAATTTGGATATATGATTACCACCCAGTGTAGTAAATGGTTTCCTGGTGTACAGGAAGCCATTTGGCTCATACACACCATTATCTATCTGTCTCATTATCTATCTGTACTGTATATACTGCATCTCTCCTGTACATATCTTTCTTCTCTTTTTCCCTTGCCTCTGAGCACTCTTACCCAGAGGGCATTGAAATCTCATATTCTGCATATCATTGGGGTCGTTTGTGAAGGCTAAATCCAATCATGAAGGTTTGTCATCTCATTTGACTCTTGTATTTTCTTTAGCTGTGTTAACATATTATCCATTATCAAGTCTACCAATTTTATTTCCCCATGATTTCTTGCTGCTCCCAGTATCCATTCCTCCCAGTCAACTTTCTTGCAGTTTAAGTTGCTAGTTAACCTGAGAACTACAAGTTACATTCCAGAATGCCAAGTGCCCAACTGTTACATACATCATGGAAGTTGAGCTGCGAGTCATATAGCTACACTATTGCGCGCTTTGACATGTTGTAAATTTTGGTCACTTGTTCATCTGTAAGTCAGATGGAGACATCTGATTTACCTCATTATACAATTACTTACCTTCTTTCATCTCATAACCCTGAAATTGGTTTCCAATAAAAGGACAACATCAAATTTTTCCAGCTTAGTACCATGGTTCTCGCCACGACACTGGAACTGTAGTTCCTGAACTATAGCACATATTAACCTGAAAATTTTTGAACATATACTTCTTCACATTTCCTATGTATCTGTTAGAGCAGAATTGGAATACTAAAAACTTGAAAATCCTTTGTGTGTGTGTGTGTACATGCACACCACAGCGGTCCACTCAAATCATAACGGTGCAGTTGATGAGTTAATATTAATGTGTTTTTCCTCCCAACTGTTGTCTTCAACATTCCTTGGATTCCTTCATCAGCTGTTTATATTACAGTCAAAGAAGAGAGAGAGTGGCCATGTGCAATTTGCCACAAAGGTGTGGGAAGTAATTCCATCTTGTGCAGTGTTTGTGATAAATGGGTGCACAAGAGATGTAGACTGTGAGATAATGCTGATTTTATGTGTGTGGCACATCAGGGAGAGCAGGTGGAGATTGTTAGGCATGAAAGGCTTGAACTTGCTGGTGAGTCTCTTGAGTGTGTGGAAGTTTTCTTATTTGGGAGACATGTTATGTGCTAGGGTGAGAAGTGGTTGGAAGAAGTTCAGGGAGCTGTTGCCTCTCCTGACATTGAGAGGACTCTTCCTACATGCTAAGGGGTCTTTGTTTGCAACATGTGTTAAGAGTGTGATGCTGTATGGTAGTGAGACCTGGGCAGTAAAGGAAGAGGATATTTGCAGGCTCAAACGTACAGAAATGACAATGATTAGGTGGATGTGCAGTGCGTCCCTGCGTGGAAGGCATGGGGGGGCTGGGTTTACGATCAAAGAGTTGAGAGGTAGGATGGGACTGGAGTGTATTGGTGTTGTGATGAGGAGAGGTAGACTGAAATGGTTTGGGCATGTGGAGAGGATGGGGGATGATAACGGTGCAGAAGGTGAGAAGTGTTAATACTGGGGGAGGAGTTGTGAGGGGTAGACCAAGAAAGACATGGGACGAGGTCATTAAGTGTGACTTAAGGGTTAAGGGACTGAACAGGGAGGCTGCCAGGGATCGATCAGCGCGGAGAGCCGCCATTAGGTGACCAAGGCCGATGCATGCAAGTATGTTGGAGCCTTCAAAAACGATAGAATTTTGTCCTTTCCCTAGTTTGTGGTTGCATATACACTACAGGTGTATACATTTTTTCACTACAGTTGTCGAGTATCTCTGCTCCTAGTATTTCTTATGTGGTATTTGTATAATGGGGTCTATAAAAGCCCTTGTTACCCAGAGGCAAAGTGCGCGCATATGAAGCACGAGGGCCAGCGATCGAATCTCGGCCAGGACAGTGTGGTTAATTTGTCAAGTTTCATTTTGGTTGTTACATTGGTTGGCAGCGGTGTGGGATATGAGCCGAGACTTGGAGGGTAGTGATGTTGTTGGTTAGCTGACAGCATCCTGGTCCTTACATCCTGGGGATGAGCTGCTCGGTGTGGTCTGCAGTGTCCCCAGTGGTGGCCTCCATTGCTGTGCTACTATGTGTGTTCAAAGCTCACCAAATTAATCACCAAGGGGAGAAAAGAGTGATGTAATGGGTTTTATAAAAGCCTGCGTTGCCTAGAGGCAAAACGGAGATTCTGTTTGCCTCAGTGGTAACGTGCACACATTTGAAGCGTGAGGGCCTCAGATCGAATCTTGGTCAAACTAAGTGATTAATTTGTTAAGTTTCATTTTGGCTGTTACATTTTTAAAATGTATTCTCACTTTTTATTCAGTACTATATAATTATGATTATTACACCTCCCACAAATCTTTCCTTTCTATCTTTTCTCCACATATTACATTCTTCCAGCCAAATACTGTACTTTTGTATCAGTATCACTGGGTAATTTGGTCTTTTCTTCCAATCTCTGTCTCTTAGACATCAGTCCATCAAAATTGCTATACATAATCTTAAGCCTTTTTGTCCCAGTCTTGATTAGGCTCTTTCCTACCACTTCTGTAACCATTCCTGTTCCATTTTTCTCTGTTATTCTTTTATTTTCACATACCATTTCCTAGCTTTCAGATCTATCACTCACCGCATAAATTGTTTCTGTTCAACTTTGGACCTTTTATCATTTTTTTCTGAATTTCTTTCAGTGATTTCAATAAATAACCTAGCAGGTTATTTAATCTCCATGTTGCAGTTAAGATCTCACTCACCATGCGCTCATTGCTAAATATGTAGTAATTTTCAGTGGTCTTGATTCACCCATTTTGTACAAACTTATCGTTCCCACGTCTTCCTCTTCCTGCTCCCACTGTCTTTCCTCTGCATTTATTTTGTTTTGGTGACTTTACACTCCCTCATCTCTTTTTCTTTCCTTCATTCTTTCCTTTTCCTTCTGCCTGTGGGTGACACTACACTGAGTGACAAGCCTGTACACAAGGAAACCATTTACTATGCTGAGTGGTAACCATATAACTAAATTTTGGCGCCTGGTGGTTTAGTGGGCAATTACGGTGTTCCAATCAGATTGAGCTGGTGAAGGTTTATATCCAATTATTGGTCACATAATGCCACCCAGGGATGAGTGAGGCTGGTCACTCTTATCTTAAACTGCAAGGAAGTTGACTGGGAGGAATGGATACTGGGAGCAACAAGAAATCATGGGGAAATAAAATTGGTAGACTTGATAATGGATAATATGTTAACACAGCTAAAGATAATATGAGAGTCAGATGAGATGACAAACCTTCATGATTGGATTTAGCCTTCACAAACGACCCCAATGATATATAGAATATGAGATTTCAGTGCCCTCTGTTTAAGAGTGCTCAGAGGCAAGGGAAAAAGAGAAGAAAAATATGTACAAGGGAGATGCAGTATATACAGTACAGATTGATAATGAGACAGAGAGATAATGGTGTGTATGAGCCAAATGGTTTCCTATACACCAGGAAACCATTTACTACACTGGGTGGTAATCATGCATCCAAATTATGGCGCCTGGTGGTTTAGTGGGTAATTACAGCGCTTCAATTGGATTAAGCCAGTGAAGGTTTATATCCAAGGTGTGGTTGGGGTTTATTGCTAATGTAATGCCACTCATGGATGAGTGAGACTGGTCACTCTCATCTTAAATGCCAGGACCAACTTGCCTAGCCTTGGGCTCCTACGCTTCTCATGGGGCAACGTAGGATCGGGTGATGATGATGATGGTGGTATTTCCATGACTTGGCTCATCTCCTTCAGCATTCTGTCTTGTCGAACTTTCTTTTTCTACATCTCCAAATAGCACCACACATATATTTCTTTCCACAGAATCTCTCACTATTTTTTCTTTCTTTTTCCAGATTTTAACATCCCTCATTTGGTGTATATGTGTGTGTGCACAAGCACATACATTTGGTGCAAATGTACTTGTAGATTTGTGCTGACATTACCAGTCATATTTAATCATACTGTATGAAAGCTTTACTTATTTGGAGGCAAATAAGAGTTTCAGTTTTAACCATGTTAATAGATAACACAGTAGTTCTGTTAACCTACCAAGTTGAAGAACTGATGCTTTTATTCCTAGTCATGAACTTTGGAGGTGTTGACACTTACAGGTCACTAAGCAGCTTCACTGAAGCATGTTTATTTAATTTCCTCACTAATTAGGTAATGGCGACCATCATTCAGTCACTTGGTGTAGTGCTGCCTGCTTCTTCCTTCACATTTATTGTTCTTTTTCTGTGTCACCCTCCTCCCTTCTTATTTCTCTTGTCTTTCGTCACTTTTTATTACTTTTCTTTAATTTTCAGGAGGCTTTACATTGAGTGACAAGTCTAATGGTTTCATGTAAGCCAGGAAACCATTTACAGCGCTGGGTGTTAACCATATAACCAATCCATGTTTGTTCCCTACTTGTTGGCAAGTGGGTTGACAGAGGATTAGTACCCCTCCCCATAGAACAACAACTGTAATTCAAAGACAAATGGCCACCCTTATGTGATTATGGCCGGGGAGGCAGTAGCTGAATCGGTAGAGAGGTGGCTTGCAGTCCTAATGGACCCAGGCTCGAATCCCAGCTGGGGCAGAGAACAGTTTAAGGATTTGAATTTCATAATGCAGACTTTCCTGATCTACCAGGAGACCCACCGACATGTCGTAAAAATACCCCCACTAATACCAATGCACCAGTCCTGTATGAGACAGCCCTAGCATGTTTTCAATATGGATAGCGGGTGTTAGCACCGAAGTGATGACATGTGGATATGTGGGTGGACTACCAGTGGAGGTGTCACTTTTCCTCTTAAGCATTGTAAAATGGGACTGATTAGAGGGTTTAGTGGCTGATGTTGACAAAGCAAGTGCCTGTGTACATCAGTTGTTCATTTGGTGGTGACAGCCACCAACACCACGCGGCATGTAGCGACAAGACTGTGATGTACAACCATGCCAGCACCCACTTTTGGAGGCTAGTAACAGCAAAATTTCCATTTTACAATATGTATTTGTTTTTATGCTAGCATTTAAAAGCTCATAACTTCACTCCCTGGTAGACCTTGAAAATAGCCTGATTTTGTGAGTGCCTGATTTGAGTAGATGGATAATGGGTTGAGTACTGTAGATTGTTTTGCCTGTAAGGTGGAACTGAGATATTCTGAAGCTTGAGTAATGAGTGAATTAATATGTAGTACATTTCGCTGGACACAGTTGCTGGATCATCCACCCCATTGTTTAGTAGGGAATGTCATTAGCATGATGTTACCATTTGCAGATGTAGTTTACTTATTGATTGCATTTTCCATGACAGGTAAAACAACAGCTTCGACAACTAGGTGAACCAATCTGCTTGTTTGGTGAAGGCCCAGCTGATCGCAGAAACCGGCTGAAAGAGCTCCTGTCCCGCCTTGGAGAAGATGCTTTGAAGAAAACAGCCACAGGACAACAAGAGATAGATGCCGCAGACCGTAATCAGCAGCGGCCAGAGGAAACTTGGTACCATGAGGGACCCCAGTCTCTGAAGGAGGCACGCATGTTTATTGTCAATTTTTCTATTCCTCGTGCAAGGGCCAGATTAAAAAAGGAACACCATGAGAATATGGTCCCAGAGGCAACTCGAACAGCTAAGAGACAAGAAGTTCAGAATAAGCTGAGATCCTTTGGTCTTCTTGGAAGTCAAAATGCTGATTCTCGACCAATCTCTTACTGTAGTTTCAGTCCTGATGGAAAACTTCTGTCAACCAGCTCTTGGAGTGGTCTTGTTAAGTTGTGGAAGGTACCAATTTGTACAGAGGAACAAACATTCAGAGGTCATAATTGTTATGTAGACTGTGTGGAGTGGCATCCAAATGCTACCTTGTCAATGGAACCGACAGCTCTTAACTTGGTATCCAGTGGGCGTGATGGAAGTGTGCAGCTGTGGAGTCTTGATAGTGAAGAACCTCTCGGAGAGCTTCCTAATCTTGACGCTAGAGTTTCCCGTGTCCAGTTTCATCCAAGTGGAAGGTTTCTTGGCACATGTGTGCATGATAACAGCTGGAGGTTATGGGATCTTGAAATACAGGAGGAAGTTTTGTTCCAGGAAGGTCATTCAAAGCCAGTATACTGCATAGACTTTCAGAATGATGGATCTTTAGCAGCAACAGGAGGGATGGATTCCTTTGGACGAGTTTGGGACATCAGAACAGGGAGGTGTGTTATGTTCCTTTCAGGCCATCAGCAACCTATACTTGCTATTGATTGGTCCCCTGATGGTTATCACATGGTTACAGGGAGTGAGGATAATTCTGCCCGTGTGTGGGATGTAAGACAGCGTCGTTGCACGTACAGTATCCCAGCTCACACAGGTATAGTTACTGGGGCACGATATGACAAAACTGGAGGCCAGTATATTGTCACCAGTTCATATGACGGGTCAGTGCGCCTTTGGTGTCATGGATCATTCCAAGCAATGAAAGCTCTAGAGGGACATGGTCAAAAAGTGATGGGGGTTGATATATCGCCTCAGGATGGTATAATTGCTACGTGTTCCTTTGATCGTACCTTTAAAATATGGGGCCCTGATTAAAAGTGTGTGTATGTCTACATTTGATGGTTTGTTTTTACAGTAAATTTACAAATACCAGTGCTCTACCAACCCTATTAATTACCTCACCTCTTATTTGCACATTCATATGGTAAATTAATGATGAGTTTTAATCTTAGTGATTTTATATACAGCATATATATATATATTTATTATTATTATTTTATCATCCAATCCTATGTCGCCCCACAGAGGAGCATAGGAGCCCGGGGCTAGGCAAGTTGGTCCTGACATTTAAGATGAGAGTGACCAGCCTCACTCATTCCTGATTGGCATTACGTGAACAATAAATCCCAACCACCCCTTGGATATAAACCTTCACTGGCTCAGTCCGATTGGAGCACTGTAATTACCCACTAAACCACCAGTCGCCAATATATATATATATACAGTAAAAGTCCATTAATCCGAATGGCAGTGGACTGAGAATCATTTGGATTATCATATTTTTTGGATTTTTGGGTTAGACCCCTAAGACACTTAATTTCATGTTTAAACTGAAATTTTACTGAATGGATGACTTTTCATTCATTCATAATACAATATGGCACATATTAACATTACGTATTACACAGATTTTTTACTTAAAAATGCATTACTGAAGACATGAACTGTAATTGGTAAATTAAGAGATATGGGTTGTAGTAGTAGTTGTTCCTTAGGCAGTCTGGCCGAACAGCCCCGAGTCCCTAAGGAAGGCCATAGCAGAGACTGGGCTTTCCCACAGAGCTCTCGAGGAGTGTATGTTGTGTTGTTGGCATAGGTGATTGTGTGCAATGCAGTCTTCCATGATGTGCTTAATAGTATGGGGTGCTGTGTTACATCCTGGACAGTTGTCAGCGACGGAGTCAGCTCAAGAGGGCAGGATGATGCCCACATCTCAGCCTGCCCAGGTGGACCCTGTCCTCACGGGGGAGATAGCGTTCAGAAGGATGGATATCAGGATGCCGTGCATGCAGCTGTGTGTTGTCTTTGAGTGACTGAATGGAACGGCAAGTGATTTGAGTAGGAATATGCTTCTGGAAGCTGGTCTGAGGTGGGCAGGGGGGAAGAGGTGATAGTATTTGTGTATGATATCGTGTGCTGGGTGTTGTTTTGATGTTCCTTGGTGTGTGTGGATGTGCTGCCATGTAGTGTAGTGGATGTTGTGGATTTGTGGAGGCTGCAGCAAGAATTGGGGTGCCTCTCATGTCTAGATGATCCTTGATTTTGAGGACTTTGGTTTCTTGGTGTGGGTGGTTTGTAGGTGTAGTAGCTGTGCAGCCTGTGATTATTTTTCAGATTATCAGTGTTCAGATTAATGGACTTTTACTGTATATATATATACAGTAGGCGCAGAAAGTGT
>JAGKTI010012491.1:0-24558 GCA_018397915.1 Birgus latro
ATTATTATTATTATTATTATTATTATTATTATTATTATTATTATTATATTATTTAATGAATGAAAATGCTGTATATTAGGAACACTGGACAAACATACTTTTCAGTGAAGATAAAGCAGACATAATAACTGACTACTGTGCCGACTTTCATAATCTGTAATTCGTACTGATACCTTGTAGTAGTTTATTATTTTCATTGTATTTTCACCTCAGTATGTACAATTTCATTGTCTTCTAAGGCATTCCCAAATTTAATGAAGGAATCCTAGCACTGCTTCATTAGGAGTTCATCTTCTTCTACCTGAAGGTTATGTGTTGTCATTTCATTTACTAATGACTTTAGTTGTAGAGTTCTGGGTGTATGCCTTATGTTCATACTTATAAAAGACATCGCATGAGCATGTTATTGCTGATGCACTAATATGCAGACAAGAATACATTGGGCATTACTGGTATGCTGTATATCCATCAAATCTTTCCACGCAAATGAAAGAACGGTTTAGGATGTGGTAAACTTCCAAATAAAAAAGGTTGTTTAATGCTTGGTGATAATTTTGTGAATCTTTTAGTCAGTGTCACTGCCATACCTAGGTTTAAGTTGCAATTTTCATTTATCCGCCATTTTCATATATTGCTTAGATCAGAAGTTAACTAGTCTATGATTACTAGAAATTATTGGACAATCGTTAAGTGATATACAATATGGTATATATTGTACAGAAAGCTCTCCATTAACAGAGGTGCAGTAGATTTTGACAATGCTTGAACACCTTGTTTCCTTTAGCACAATTCTCAGCACTCTTCTGAATAGGTGAAACATTATGATATGTACTCATATGAATTTTATACGTATTTACCAGTTTTCAGTGTATTTATCCACTGTAGTAATGGAGGGTGAACTGTATTTATTTTTTGTTGCATACAGTAACTGTCAACATTATGCAAAAATAATTGAGCTGTACCTGATTAAAGAACCAAAGTTTCAGAGGCATATGTTAGCCTCAGTCATCTTTTTTTTTTTTTTACTTTTTCTTTTTTACCTCTCTCTCTCTCTTTTGCTCGGCAGAATGATATTGATTATCCTTCTCTACAGACATGTGACTGCCCTTTGCATGACATTTATGCCCTCATTACTGCATAAGCAGTAGCAAAACTTATAAATATATGGATCATAAAATTGTACATGGAGCAGACTGATGAAGTTGCTCATGCATGTACAAACAAATGTCTCAACTTGGCATGCATACATTTACATACATATGTTGAATGCACATACATCAGTTATTAGATCCTATTATGACTACACATTCATACACAGAGTTACCGTACTGCACAACAAAAATTCGTGAACTCAAGCAGTACTGTATTTAATAATGAAATACTTTACATCTGTTTATGCTCTGAACACTACACTTATAACTCTAAAAGTTTTTCTCAATGTGTTTCATTATACATATTTGAGTGAGTTACAGGGGCAAATCTTAGCAGACTATTTCAGTGTTTGTTGTAGTGATTTTTAATGGGATGAAGGCATATTATTTTTTATTGCCTTGTTCAGGTAGATTGTGAATGTCAAATTCCATTTCAAGGAAACTGTAATTAGCTATGCTATTGTGACTTTGATAGAATGGTGCTCAAAGGTAAAGTAATAAGTATGATCTTTTTAACAACAACACGTTTTCTAGATCACCAAATAGGATTTAAGATTAACTAGGCATGATTTAGCATCCTGATGAATTAGCGTGGCTAGCATCATACTGCTTACTTTTCTTTCAGATATAATGCTTGCACAAAACTTTCTTAGGACATGAAATTTTACCTATTTTAATATTAGCCATCATTCATATTAGAAAAGTCTAAATTATTTGTACACTAAAAACTCAATGGACATTAATGGGATGCAACTCCATAGGGGCAGGTTGCTGGATTAAGTAAGTCCTGTTGCTGTGTTCACTTCAGGTGTAGTAGTATCAAATAATTGTGTGTATATTATGAGCTTTTGAACTGTATAGTAATCTCCATAAATTTTTTGTACATAATACAGTACTATATCCTAATGCGATGTGGTTTTTAGAAGATAATAGTACATTGTGGCGTATGCCATGAGTGATTGACAACCTTCTTACATTAAATCTGGGTTTTCCCACTTCCTTTTAAACTTGGGACAATTTCTGTGATTAGATATTTGGCTTCAATATACGCTGAAGTGAACACAGCACCACTTCTGCCGCTCGCCACTTTACGTGTAGTCAGTAGTAGAGCTAAGTGTACAGTACACGTCAACATGAAGAAACATTGTTACTGTGTATGTATGCTCATGTTATATGGCATGATAAGTGAATAAACTGTAATGTTGACGTTTTTTCCCAGATACTTTTACTTACGACTGACCCACATTTCCATGCTGAATGTGTATGGAGTGAGCATTATTGTCTGCTGCAATATATATAGGCTTAGTTATGGTTCATTTGTGATTTTTATTAAAGATACAGCATAGTAATGAGTCTATTGCTGGGGCTTCAGTTACCTATACATGATAGTGAAGGGGAGCAAGGATATGCTAGTTTCATTTTATAGTTTGCTCTTTAAGTCTCGGTTGTCACAACTCCCCATATCCCAGCGGGAAGTTCATAAATGTGAGGGATGCTTTCTCTTTGTTTAACAAGATATTTTTCCTCACAGGTGTTAGTGCAGTCTGTTGAAAGTTTCTTGACTGCTAAGAAAACAAACCATCACACCTCCTAAGTAGTTGTATACAGTACTGCATACATTATAATCTCACCAGGCAGTCTATGGACTGTAGTCAAAGTAGATTAGGAACAATTAGAAAGTACTGTACAATATCATGTTGAAGTTTAACCATGAAGTACTGTACTAATAACTTTAACCACATACGGCTAGCTAGTTTCTTACCACTTCTTTGTAAAGAAAGCTCTTGGGAGATCAGCATAGCTTTTGGTGTTTAACCCAACAGTCTCATGACATTTTTAATTTTATTTTGACTATCTTCACACAACTTTATTCAGTTTTGAAGAGATCTTTCAGACTGGAGATGTTAGATAAAGCCTATGTAAATAAAGCCTATATTAACCCCTTCACATGGAATGTAAGGGGTGAAAAAGAAAGAAATTGTCCAGGTGCTTGAGGGTGCAAAAGTGGACATATGTGGATTGACTGAGACCAAATGGTGAAGTGACAGAGTGGGAGTATGGTTAGGGTTAATGTGCGGAGTAGGTGAAAATGACAGGGCAAAAGGGAGTGTATGTGTCATTGTGTGCAAAAGATGGAAGGAGAATACATTATAAGAGAGTATGGATTTGTTGGTTTAAGGATTGTGTGGGTAAGACTGAAAGTAGGATTACAACCGTGGGCGATTGTGTGTGTGTGTGTATGGGCCAATGCAAGATCGTGCAAGCAGAGTGAAAGAAGAGTTCTGGGCAAATGTGGAAGCATGCATGGAAAAGTTTGAGAGGAATGAGAATGTTTTTGATTGGAGATATGAATTGAAAAGTAAGGAATGTGAAGGTGAATGGAGTAGTTGGTGAGTGGGGTGTGCCAGCAGAAGTGGATGAAAATGGCAGTGCTCAAGTGGATATTTGTGTGGGGAGGGGGTTGGTGATAGCCAATACCTTCCTCATTTACAAAATGATCAATAGGTATATGTGGTGAGTGATGAGAAGTAAATTGAATGAACAGAAGGCAATAATTAATTATGTGTGTGTGGGGATGAGAGAATGAGAAGGTATGTAGTGGATACAAGAACATACAGAGGTTGGGGAGTGGACTTCAGATCACCACTTGATGGTGGTGAAAGTCAAGATTCAAATGCAGTGGAAAAATAGGAGGGAAGGACAGGAGGAAGTAGTCCATACAATGAGGGTAGGAAGGTTGCAAGAGGATGAAAATATGACAGAATATAAGAGAGCAGTGGAGGAGCAATTGGGTAAATGTGATCTGGAGCAGATAGGAGAGGTGGAAGGTATGTGGAAGATATTCACATAAGAAATCTGTGAAGCATGTGAGGTGGTATGTGGGGTGAAGAGAAGACGTAAGGGGGTGCAAGGAACAGCATTGTGGAATGAAGAGGTGAGATAAGCTGTGGCACTAAAGAGGTAAGCACAGAGTGAGTGGATGGGAAGCAGAGGCATGGAGGAAGTTGAGAGATGAGAGAGAGAGTTATATGTAAAGAGGGAGAGAGGTGAAAAGATTAGCAAGAGAGAGGATGAAAGGAGTGGGTGAGGAATTTGGAAGGAATATGAGTGTAAAGTGGAAGGAATGTAAGAAAATATTCTGGAAGGAGGCAAAGAGAGTTAGACTGGGTGATAGAGAAGTTAGTAGGGGAGTGAAAGATAAAAATGGCAGATTGATAGTGGATAAGAGAGAAAAAGTGAGCAGATGGAGAGAGTACTGTAAGGAACTTTTAAACACAGAGAATAAAAGTAATGCGAATACAAGTGGCTCGGGAATGGCTGGCAGAAGGAGGGAGGAAGATCAGTAAGATGGAAGTAGTGGAAGCAATGATGAAAGTCAAAATGGGGAAAGCCCCAGGAATGAAAAGAGTGTGTGGTGAAATGCTGAAGCATGGGGGGGAGAGAGTGACAGAATGGATAAGGAAGATGTGCAGATTGGCCTGGGAGAAAGATAGAGTCCCAGAGGATAGGAAGTCTGGTATAATTATTCTCCTGTTCAAAGGAAAAGGGGAAAAAGAAGTCTGTGGTAATCACAGAGGCATTTGTCTTCTTAGTGTAGCAGAAAAAGTATATGGCAGGATACTTTTTGACAGAGGGAAATAACAGAGGAATTCGTTGGAGAAGAACAGGGCAGTTTTAGGAAGGGAAGAGCTTGTGTAGATCAGATATTCAACCCTAGGTCTTTAGTGGAAAAGTTTCTAGAGAAAGGAAAGAAGTTGTATGTGGACTTCATGGATTTGAAGAAAGCATATGACAGAGTGGGTATACAAAAAATGTGGAAAGTATAACGAATACTTGTATATGGAGCAAATGGGAAGCTGATGAATGCTGTAAAGAGCTTGTATGAGGGTGTTAGAGCTGCAGTGTGTGTGGATAGTGAACTAAGTGAATTTTTTCTGTCTTAATGTTGGATTGAAATAGAGATGTCATGTCTCCGTCATTGTTCAATCTGTATGTGGAAGGAGATATGAAAGAGATGCTGGTAGAACAGTGAATGTTGAAGCAGCTCTAATGAGAGAAGGCAGCATTTGGAAACTTCTTGTTCTGTTTGCAGATGATACTGTAAAGTGAAGACCAAGGGGAACTGCAAGGTGTGGTGAATGAATTTCAGAAAGTGTGTATGAAAAGGAACCTAAAGGTGAATGTAGGGAAAAGTAAGTTGTGATCTTTGAGAGAAATGATGTCACTGAATGCAGAGTGAGATTGGATGGTGAGGAGATGGAGAATGTGAGTGCATTTAAATACTTGGGTAGTGTGATGAGTAAGGATGGAAGTTTAGGAGATAAAGTGCTTGAAAGGGTACAGTAGGGAAGAAAGGTTGCTGGTTCTTTGAATGCAGTGATAAGGAACAGGGAAGTGAGCATCGATGTAAATAAAGACACTGCATGATAGTATTGTGATTTTTGAGAGGAGTATGTGACGTTATATGGAGAGACAACTGACATAAGGAGGTGAAGGAGCATTGTGGTGTGGATGTAGATGTGACAGAATGCATTAGGAGAAATACACTGAAGTGATTTAGCCATGTGGAGAGGAAGAAGAGTGAGTGACTAACAAGTAGAGCATATGTGAGTGGGGTGGAGGAGGGGAGAGGGAGATGGAGACCAAGGATGAGATGGAGGGATGGAGTGGAGAGGTATATGAGAGAGGGATGTGTGAGCTGGGTGGAGAGCAGATAAATGGCAGGGTAGGGGACGACAATAGGGGAGGCGGTAGCTCAATCGGTAGAGAGTTGGCTTGCAGTCCCAAGGGACCCAGGTTCGAATCCTCGCTGGGGCAGGGAACAGTTTAAGGATTTGAATTTCATTAAATCAGGCTTACTGATCTACCAGGAGACCCGCCGACATGTCGTAAAAATAACCCCGCTAATACCAATACATCAGTCCTGTATGAGACAGCCCTAGCATGTATTCAATATGGACGGTGGGTGTTAGTGCCGAAGTGGTGACATGTAGAGGTGTATGGTATGTAGGAGGACGGCTGGGCCTTGATAGCAGGCTGTAAAGCCTATGCCCAGAGTCGGACACAAAAAAAAAAAAAAAAAAAAAGTTAAGGTGGTTTGTTTGTGGCCACCTCTTATGGGATTGAGGCATCTGGCTGTAGATGGGACAGAGATATGTTATAGGGGAGCTAACAGCATATTGTATGCACTCATAAAGTACATGAAAATGTATACATACAGTATCATTTCTCACTTTTATATTCCCTGTAGCTGATGTACATACTGGAATCATTTTTATCTTGTGTGGAATATCCTGCAAAGGATTGTGGTTCATTTAAATTTGACTGATTACAAGGATAAATAAGAAGTAAACATCCTCTTTACACATATCAAGGGAGGAGGAAATGATCTCCCAAGCTAGACCTTATTAGATCATATAGCCCTGCTAGATGACAGGAGGATGCTACCCCTTCCGGCATGGCAGCTACCCTACTGGGCATGGCTCGAGCTCATGATCTCCCGGTACCGAGTCCGACTCTTTACCACTAAGCCATCCTACCCCCAAACACATACCAAGAGGAATGTTCACAATGGTTATGTAGTTTTTCATCACAGTCTCCCAGGAGTTCCATGAATTATTTTCAGTGGTCCACAAACTTCCAGATTCCACTAGTGATGAACATTTTAGCTTGTACAGGACCATAAACCATCGATGCAATGGGTGCGTATTTCACCTCTTTATCACAACCAAGTGCCAGTATCCATATACAGTAACACCTCAATATAACGGACTTCAATAGACCGGAATTCGCTTTTATCGGACTCGAGGAGCTACCGGACTAAACTCCTACAGTATATATCGGAAAAAGTCCGATAAAGCCAGAAGCAGTCCGGACTGCCTGACCACTTCAGCTATGTTCACCACAATAAGGCAAGTAAAAGACATGTTTTTCAGTGCACAGTACAGTATTATTATACCATTTGATTAATGTAGTGAAGGTATAACACAGTACAATACTGCAATGGTGGTGAAAACCACTGATGCAATCCGGACTAATGTTTGATATATTGGAAAAATCCGGATTAGCAGGGGTAAGTCCAGATGTCGCTTTTATCGGAATTTCGCATTTTTCGGAATGGTTTGGGCCCCAATTAGTTCGTTATAGTGAGGTCTTACTGTAGTGTGACTTTAAATGGACAGAAGACAAAAGTGTTAAGCGATGGGTTTAAGGCCCAACTGCTTGTTCCTAGTGCGGGGTCCTTTTTCTAGACCGACTTAGGTATTCTAGCAACTCTAGGAACAGGGCAAAAAACTCTGGTGAACAACCTTACGTGTGTATTACCTAATCTGGCTACAGCTGAATACAATACTTAGACAATATATTACACAATACAATAGAGAGTAGTATGGGCACTATAGATAGGATCGGAGGACTCTGCGTAGGGTGGCATAGCCTTGGACTGCTACAGGTGCCGACCGTATCAAGGAGGTCCCGTCTGATGAGGCGGCCTTCGTCCGATGACACGGGACTGCTGCTGGGGCGGCGTATTCTTGGGCTACCACAGATGCCCACCCGGTGTCGTCGGGGTCCCTTCAGGTGAGGCAGCCTTCTTCCAGTGGTACAGGACTACTGCTGAGGGTTGGGTCGTCTTGGGATCAGCTGCGGGGCGGCGTGGTGAGGTGCCCATTACTGAGGAGGGACCTTGAGGTTGGGCCTCTGGACTAGGCCCGAACAGGGTGAGTTTGCACACTCGTCTGCACCCACTCTGTCGAGCAGGATGTCGTCTGGCGGGGTAGGAGAGGTCTCGTCTTGATGTCCCAGGGCTGTCCCGGAGGGTCTGTGGGCTGCGGTCTGTCTCTGGCTACAGAGGTGTGAATAAGAATTCCTCATCTACTGGGCATCGTTCAGTAACAGTGAAGTCTTCTACCATTTCGCAGGGCCCAGGTCATTGGACTGTTCACAGTGCTGTCCGTGAATTGCCCCTAGTCGACGTGCCCGCCCTCATAAGAAGGCTGTCTCCCAGGGTCGCTCAGTAATTTCCACTAAGTGACCCTTCTCTGTAAATAGTTCCTCCATATTCCTTCATCTTTTTAGTTCTTTTATGTGTTTTTATGCTTTTACCTCACTTTTTAATAGTGTCAATGGCTACTATTATCCAATGGAACTGTCGTGGCCTATGTGCAAATTGAGAGGAACTCCGTTGGCTTCTGGCAAGGTATTCCCCTGTGTGTGTTTACCTTCAGGAGACAATGGTTGGAGATTCTTCTCCCTCCAGTCCTCCTGGTTACCATGTATTTTATTCAATTCCTCTTCCTGGACAGGGACGTAGTGGTGGTGTAGCCATCCTCCTACACAATGACACCCCTTTCATCCGCCTGAATCTTACTACGCCTCTACAGGTTATTGCTGCTCAAGTTTTCCTTCGCCGTTATTATACAGTATGTTCCATATATTTACCACCCAACACAACAGTCAGCAGGGACGAGCTCGAACTCCTTATTCGTCGGTTACCTTCACCCTTTCTACTCTTGGGGGACTTTAATTGTAGCTTTCCAATATGGGGTGATTGCCTTACTAACCAACGTGGAGATTTGATGGCATCACTACTGGAGACTGGAGGCCTTGCATTAATTAACACTGGTGCTTTTACACATTTTCATCCCCAAATAAGTTCCTTTACTGCCATCGACCTCTCTGTTTGCTCACCCGACTGTATCCTGGATTTCACCTGGGAGGTTTTGGAGAGCTTGCATGGGAGTGACCACTTCCCTGTCCTTACATCATCGACATCTGGTCCCTGTTCGCGCTTACCGAGGTGGAAGTTAGATAAGGCGGACTGGTCACTTTTCTCTGCTTTGGCATCTTTTGATTTCTCTGCAGAGGAATTTCCAACTAGAGATGAAGCCGTTTCCTTTTTCACCTCCACTTTGCATTCTGCTGCCCTTCAGGCTATCCCAAAAACCTCTGGCATGTATCGCTCTCGACCTCTCCCCTGGTGGAATGAGGAATGCAGGGTTGCCGTACGGGCTAAGAAGATAGCTTTTTCCCACTATCGTAGATACAGAACTGAGCATAATCTTATTCAGTTCAGGAGGGCAAGGGCTAAGGCTCGTCAGGTGCTCAAGGATGTTAGGCGGGAAACTTGGAAAGCATATGTTTCCTCAATTAACTCTAGGACGCCAGTGTCTCAGGTGTGGAAGAGGGTCAGAAAAATTTCGGGAAAATTTACTCCAACTAAGTCCCCTGTGTTGAAGGTTAATGGCATTCCTGTCGGTGACCCCGTGATTGTGGCTGATATTACGGCATCTGCATTTGCAGCAGTCTCTCATAGGGATGCTGTCACTTCAACATTTACTAGACACAGAGAGTTGGAGGAAGCTAAGGTGCTGGACTTCTGTTCGGAGAATAGGGAAACGTACAATCTCCCTTTCTCTTCTCGTGAGCTACAGTTTGCCCTTTCCCTTTGTCATGACACATCTCCAGGGCCGGATGACATACCATATGCGATGCTAAAGCACTTGGATGATGATACTCTGTGTTCTCTCCTCAACCTTTTTAATAGAATTTGGAAGAACTCTTCTTTACTCACCTCTTGGCGTGAAGCTATTGTATTGCCATTCCAAAAGCCAGGGAAAGCCGGGTACAGTCCTCTTGAATATAGGCCAATTGCTTTGACGTTCTGCATGTGTAAACTGTTTGAAAAAATGGTTAATGCTCACCTTATATATTTCCTCGAAAGGAATGAGTCTCTTTCTAACTGTCAGTCTGGTTTTAGAAAGTATCGCTCAACAACAGATGCGCTGGTATGTCTTGAGGCAGCAGTTTATGCTGCCTTTGCTAGGAAGCAGCACCTAGTATGTGTTTTCTTTGACCTAGAAAAGGCATTCGACACAACATGGAAATTTGGGATATACAAGGAACTACATTCTATAGGATTACGTGGAAGACTGCCCCTGTTTCTAATCGATTTTCTTCGTGATCGTAAATTCAAGGTTCAAGTTGGTGCCACCTTGTCTCCTTCGTACCCTCAGGAGGAAGGAGTGCCTCAAGGGAGTGTCCTTAGTGCGACTCTGGTTGCAATTGCATTGAATGATATTGCAGCATCAGTTCCAGAAGGAGTATCTGCTTCTCTATATGTTGATGATTTAACATTATGGTTTGCTGCTTCCCGAATGGCTGTGGCAGAGCGTAGAATGCAGCTTGCTCTGGACAGGGTCTCACACTGGGCTACCATGCATGGCTTCCGTTTTTCACCAACTAAAACAGTGACCTTACATTTCTGTCATTTGAAAGGTATACATCCAGACCCAGACCTCCAATTGTATGGCCAGAGAGTGCGAGTTGTAGATGAGGCAAGGTTTCTTGGCCTTATTTTCGATAGGAGGTTGACATGGGTCCCTCATATCCGTTCTTTACGTCAGTCATGTCATCGAGCCCTTTCTCTCCTACGGACCTTGTCCCATCTGTCATGGGGCGCAGACAGAACTACCCTGCTACACCTCTACCGTACCTTGGTGAGGAGCAAACTAGACTATGGGTGTGAGGTGTACTCGTCTGCTTTGGAGGCACGGCTGCGCCCATTAAATTCAGTCCATCATGCTGCGATCTGTCTGTCTACTGGGGCTTTCTGCTTGTCACCGATACCTAGTCTGTTGGTTGATGCAAATGAGCCACCATTGGATATCCGTAGACAGTCCTTATTAGTGCGGTGTTGGCACCGCCTCCACCGTCTTCCCAACTCTCTGTGTAGTATGGCTGTCTCTGAGATTACTCCTCACCACTTTTACGACACCCACCCTCACCATCCCCACCCATTTGGGTACAGAGTAAGGGCTGCCATGGAGGAGTTGTGTATTCCCTCCTCCCTTGTTTGCCCAGTGTGTGTTTCCCAAGTGCCTCCATGGCTTCTTCCAGAGGTTCAGCCGTGTGTTTACTTCCCAGAGAGAAAGACCTCCCTTTCCTCACAGGCGGCCCTCTCTTACTTTTTGGAACATGCCACTACCCACAGTGACTCAATCCCTGTCTATACAGATGGGTCCAAATCCCATTCTGGGACTGGGTTTGGCGTCATTCTTAATGATTTTAGCCGTGGCGGGAGTCTCCCTCCTTCCACATCCATTTTTACTGCTGAACTTACTTCTATTTTAGTTGCAGTTGAATTGATTTTTAGTTTACCTCCATCTTCTTTTACCATTTTTAGTGACTCTGCCAGTGCCTTGCAAGCTTTGTCTTGTACCTCCTCATCTCATCCCGTAGTCTTGGCCATCCTAGAGTGGCTCTACTTGTTGAATAGGCGTGGGTACTCGGTAAAGACGTGTTAGGTCCCTGCCCATGTGGGGGTTGTGGGCAATGAGCAAGCTGACTCCTTAGTGAAAGCTGCTGCATCACACCAATTCTCTCCTCATTACTGTGTCCCGTTTGAGGATCCCCGTGCAGCCAGTATGACGGCTGCGCGTTCTTGTTGGCAGAAGAGGTGGGATGCCGTTGGGTCAAACAAGCTTTGCAGTATTCGTCAAGACCTGGGTGATGGAGGGTATGTAGGAATGTCCCGCCAGTGGGAGACAGCCTTGGCTCGCCTGCGGATTGGTCACACTAGGCTGACCCATGGTTTTTTAATGGAGAGGGCTCCCCCTCCCTTTTGTGATGACTGCCTAGTTCCTTTGACAGTACGGCACATTCTTGTAGAGTGCCCCAGTCTGAGAGACCTTTGTCAGTGGTACCTTTCAAGGTGCCAGACTGGTGATGGGTCCTACCTTCTCTCCTTGGTGCTTGGGGAGGAGGCTTGTACTGCAAAAGGAGGCACTTTCTCTTTTTTAACTCATGCTGGCCTACTGAGGAAGCTATAGTGCTCAACTCATTTAAATTTATATTTTAAAGTTGTTCTTATAACTCTCTTTATGGTGTTTTTAGCTTATACTTGTCTTTCAATGTCTCCTCTTTTTATGGATTTTACATTATGCTGACTTTTTTTTTTTACAGTTTTCTGTTCGGCGACATATGACCCTTGCTGTTGCGCTGCCAAGTCAATTTTCATTCATTCATTCTGTCTCTGGCTGGGCCTTCGTCTGATGGGGTTTTCGGCATCCTCCTAGTGAAGAGTCCGTCAGGGGTTGGTGTCGCCGGGAAGCAGGTTGTAGGGCTCAGACTCTGGGGAACACCACGGGGCCTTGCCAGACCTCCTCCATAGAAGGGTCTCTTGAGTGGAGTGAGGGTAAGGGGTCCCGCTCTGCTGCAGGTGGAGGTGGGCGAGCAAGGGAAGTCCTCAAAGGGGGAAGGTACAAGGGTAGGGGGCAAGGGGCGGCACATAGCCATTCTCTCCTTGGCGCGGCTGGTGGCCTTTGCCAAGTCCCCTAGAACAACGGGAGTGGAGCGGCGAGTGGCCGTCTCCTGCACAGTGCGGCATATAGGGCTTGGGTGGTGGTGGTGATCAGGAGGAGATCAATTGTTGATGATTGTGATAATGGTGGCGAGTTTGGTGATGGCCAGGCAATAGTGGTGATGATAATTGTGATGAACTACAGCTCTAGTGAACAGTACATTTTCAGTGATTATGGCTGTAGATCCAACATGATATGGACAAGGTTGACTCCAGACAATTGGCCACTTCAACCAGCCACTCCCAGACATCTCAAATTTGCAAGGTAAGTGTAACATTTAGATTCATGTTATGTGTGTGTGTGTGTGTGCATGTGTGCGTTTATATTACAGTACTAAGTATTTGAGTGCTGGTTTGTATGAGCTGGTTAGTCTTCTTCAACATTGATTTGTTTACTACAAGTACAGTATATATGATTGCTGCTGCATTCAGTCTTAATTGTTAACTCTCCTTTCAAAGAGACTAGTTTCTTCTGCTCTAACATTACTTAGCTTATGACCTCTATAACTGAACTTAAAAGGTCAACGAGGTTTGCCTGTTCTGCCTATCAGAATTTTTATTCCCCTAACTGCATATCTTTGGAACTTTCTTCCCCAGAGTTGTTTCCCCAAAACTTCAACATACAGCTGGTTAAGTCTAACATATTTTCTTTAAATGAAGGACACCTGTAATATGGTGTATGTATTATTTCATCCATTTACTTCTCCTTATTAAAAAAAAAAAAAAAAACACAGACCTTTATTAGCTCATTCCCGTCTCACCATTTTCCACGTCCTCCTTCAACGATCCTTTGCATATTGTGCCCGTCGCAACTTCTTCTCTCACCTAGCTCTTTACCCTAACTAGCTTTCCTCCGTACACCCTCAGCACTTTATTTTGTGTGTCCCCCTCTTTTCTGTTGTCTTGTGGCCTTTCTTTGTCACGGTGTCATTGCTAGTCTGTAGCTTGTCTGATCTTTATTCATTTGATTTCCCCATCGTTCTGCTGTTGCCTTTTTCTGCTCCGGTGTCGTTCATTCGCATTTTTCATTCACTCAGTACGTATATACAGTAACCTCGCCAGTTAAATGTCAAAGATTACTATTAGCATCACGATTCTTTTCTTTACCAAGATCTCCAGACGATGTTACCGAGTGTAGGAAGATACTGAATTTTAAGTGTTTATCGTCTGAACTTAAAAGCCGCATAGAGTTAGCAAGAAAATAAGAGTGAGGTAATAATGGTCCATTTAGAATCTTAAAAATTATAATTTGTAAACCCCCCTGGGGGTAGGGGGTTTTCAAGAATTCTCCCCCAGTATCCCTGCTTGTCGTAAGAGGCGACTAAAAGGGTTGGTGGTGGGTTAGTGCCCCACCCCGTAAAAACAACTAACTAAAAATACGAACAGGAAGCCTCGGACCAGGACTGACCAAAAGTTGACGACAAAGGACGAGATAAAGATTGCGACCTGGAATGTGAGGGGTATGAATGATGAGGTGAAAGAGAGAGAGATTGTACAGGTGCTTGAGAGTGCGAAAGTGGATATATGTGGAATAACTGAAACTAAATGGTAAGGTGAGAGTGTGAGAGAATGGGAAGATGGGTGGGGTATATGCGCAGGAGTGGGTGAGAATGAGAGGGCGAAAGAGGGAATGTGTATTGTTGTGAGCAACAGGTGGAAGGAGAATGTAAGAGAGTATGGATCAGTTGGGTCAAGGATTGTGTGGGTAAGAGTGAAAGTTGGACTACAAATGTGGGCAATTGTGTGCGTGTATGCGCCAACGCAAGATCGTGTAAGTAGAGTGAGAGAAGAGTTTTGGACAAATGTGGAAGCCTGCTTGGAAAAGTTTGAAAGGAATGAGAGAGTGTTTCTGATTGGAGATATGAATGGAAAAGTGGGGAATGAGAAGGTGGATGGAGTGGTTGGTGAGTGGGGTGTGCCTGCAGAGATGGATGAGAATGGCAGTGCTTTAGTGGACATTTGTGCTGGGAGGGGGTTGGTGGTAGTTAATACCCTCTTCAGGCACAAAATGATCCATAGGTATACATGGCGAGTGGTGAGAAGAGAGGACGAGGGAATGAATGAACGGAAGGCAATGATTGACTGTGTGTGTGGATGAAAGGATGAGAAGATGTATAATGGATGCAAGAGTATATAGAGGTTGGGGGAGTAGACTTTCTGACCGCCATTTGGTGGTGGCCAGAATCAGAGTCCAAACAAGATGGAGGAAGAGAAGAAGGGAAAGACAGGAGGAAGTATGTGTTACAAGGAGGGTAGAAAAGTTACAAGAGGATGAAATAAAGGCTGAATATAGAAGGGAAGTGGAGGAGCGATTGGGTAAATATAGATTGGAGCAGATGGGGGACGTGGAGGGTGTGTGCAAGGTATTCACAGAAGAAATCTGTGCAGCATGTGAGGTGGTGTGTGGGGTGAAGAGAAGACGAAAGGGGGTTCAGGGAACAGCATGGTGGACTGAAGAGTTGAGAGAGGCTGTGGCACAAAAGAAGAAAGCATATAATGAGTGGATGAGGAACAGGGGCGACGAAGAAGCTGAGAGACGGATGAGAGAGTTATATGTAGTGAGGAGAGAGGTGAAAAGATTAGTAAGAGAGAGTAAGAAGAGAGTGGATGAGGAGTTTGGAAGGAATTTGAGTGCAAAGTGGAGGGAATGTAAGAAAATGTTCTGGAAGGAGGTAAAGAGAGCTAGACAGGGTGCCAACGAAGTCAGTGGGGGTGTGAAAGATAAAAATGGTAGATTACTAGTGGAGAAGGGAGAAAAAGTAAACAGATGGAGAGAACACTTTAATGAACTGTTGAACATAAAGAATGAAAGTAATGCAAGTATAAGTGGCTGGGGAATGGCAGGGAGAAGGAGGGTTGTGAGAAGAGAGGAAGAAATCAGTATGATAGAAGTGGTGGAAGCAATGAAGAAAGTTAAAATGGGGAAAGCCCCAGGAATTTGAGTGTGTGTGGTGAAATGCTGAAGCATGGGGGAGAGATAGTAATAGAATGGATGTGGAAGGTGTGCAGATTGGCTTGGGAGGAGGGTAGAGTCCCGGAGGATTGGAAGTCAGGTATAATTATTCCTCTGTACAAAGGAAAAGGGGAAAAAGCAGTGTGTGGTAATCATAGGGGCATTTGCCTTCTCAGTGTAATAGGAAAAATATATGGTAGGATACTTATTGACAGAGTTAGGGAAATTACTGAGGAATTAGTTGGAGAAGAACAAGGAGGTTTTAGGAAGGGAAGAGGTTGTGTAGACCAGATATTCATTCTTAGATCCTTAGTGGAAAAGTTTCTAGAGAAGGGCAAGAAGTTGTATGCAGCCTTCATGGATCTGGAGAAAGCATATGACAGGGTGGATAGACAAGGTTTGTGGAAGGTATTAAGAATATATGGAGTGGATGGGAAGTTGTTGAAGGCAGTGAAGAGTATGTATGAGGGTGCTAAGGCTGCAGTGCGTGTGGATGGCAAACTGAGTGAATCTTTCCATTTGAAGGTTGGATTGAAACAAGGATGTGTCATGTCTCCATGGTTGTTCAATCTGTATATGGATGGGGTTATAAAAGAGATACAAGGTCGGGCAGTGGATGTTGGAGNAATGGCAGGGGACAGAGTGACATGGAGGCGATTTGTTTGTGGCCACCCCGTTCGGGATTGAGGCGTCTGGCAATAGATAGATAGATAGAACTGTCAAACCGATGTAGTTTATATTTTTAGTACATAAAACTGAAATGCCATTTTAAGTAACAAGATTCCATTCTATCTGTCTATTCTTTTTAGTGTTTTTTTCTTACGTAAAAAAATGTTTGTAGCCGCTGGATTGACCTCGCAGCTCTCGGTCTCGCCCTTTCTCGCCGTCGATCGGCCTCGCAGCTCTCGGTCTCGCCCTTCCTCGCCATCAATCAGCCTTGCAGCTCTCGGTCTCGCCCTTCCTCGCCATCGATCAGCCTCGCAGCTCTCGGTCTTACAAAAGTGAGTTCTTATTAACAGGCAATCTTGTTAAGGTGTTTATGATTACTGTTATGCGCTGTGTTTTAAGGTGCGACTTCTCGCTCCTTAATACACAGATTCAAATCTCAGGTTTTCTGCTGTCGCGACTTCTCACACCGTAAAAGTCACAGGCACAAGCTTTTGGGGGTCCTTTACTACATGACCGGGCTAGAACATATACCAAAGGAACAGGGCAAAACACAGGCAAACCAGGATTCCACGTATATTAACCAGATTGACGGACACAATACAATATAGATTATTTCATGTGGCACTTACAGAAATCCCTTACGATACACCGAGGCAACACACAATATAGCAGAGTGGCACACGGGGAGTATTGAGTCTGTGACTAAGTGTCCTGGTTGGGGCTGCATATAAAGTTCCGGCCTTCTGTCAGCCTAATACCAGTTTTTAGATATGTATCACTGTGGGGACACTGAACCTTTGCACTGAGGAGAGTCCGTGGAGTATCACTGGGGAAGTCACTGCTTGTTTAACTCCGAACTGGGGAATGAGGGAGATATGGGAGGATGTCTCTCAATGAGGGAAGGCGAATACGTGGGGGTCACACAGGAAGGAGGGATGTCACAAGGGGCTGGTTTCACTTGGGGGGGAAGTTGCACTAGGGGAGGCAAATGAATTAACACAGTGCGGGAGTGGCGGAAGGAGGAAGAGACACTCACGCTCTCAGAAGGTCCAAGTGGCTGCCCGGTGTAGGAGGGAGGCCGACTGGAGACGATGGAGTCGCCTCACGTCAGGGACGTCCCGAAGGCGTGACAGGAGGCCCACCTCGGGTCCGTCGGGAGGTGGCCTCAGACGTAGTCGGGCCCTCAGGACTTGGGTCCAACAGGGGTAGGAGGCGAGTGGCCCTCCGGATAGCTTGAGCCGTCATCGGAGTGCGGAGGACGCCATAGGACCCAGGGGAGCCCGGGGAGGAGGGCACACCCTTCGATGATCAAGGACTGCGGTCTCGGGAGGAGGAGGCCATCAGGAGTTGCCTGCAGCTGCAGTGTCCCTGCGAGTCCATCAGCGCCACCGACCAGGACAAAGGCAGCTGGGCAGTCTGGATCTCCACGACAGGCCCACTCCGCGACGTACCTGTAGGGGAGAGAGTTCCTCCCTCGGTGGTGAGAGGGGAGGTAGAAGGGCGTCTCGCTCAGCCACAGGAGGGGCGGGCCGAGTCAGAGACTTGCTCCCCTATGGGAGCCTCTGGCTTCGTGGAGGAGGGGGAGCTGGAGCTCACTCCCTCAGCTTGGCAGGCCCAATTGGCGCTGCCGTAACTCCACGCCGGGGAAGAAGGGGATCTGGTGGATGCTTCTCTGGCCTGACAAGTCCGGCGGATGTTGCCGAGGCACCCTGACGGAGGAAAGGAAGAAGGGGATCCGGCAGATGCTCCTTCAGCCGGGCAAGTCCTGTGGACATTGCCGAGGCACCTCTTGCTCTGAGGGCTGCAGGAGGGAGAGACCTGGCAAGTGCTTTCAGTCAGGCAGGTCCGGCAGATGCTACCACGCTCCTGCTGGGGGTTTGGCACAGCCGGGGCGTACCCGGCGGGTGACTCTACAGTGGTAGAGTGGAGGAAAGGTGACGGCCACCTTGCTGCTTCACCAAAAGACCTAAAAGAAAGGGTCGGCCCCAACCCCTGTCAGACTCTGCCACACCGAACTGCTGCAGCCCACACCTGACGGAAGCCCAGTGGCAAGACCACAGCCCTAGGGCCAGCCGAGATGTCCCCAGCACCCGGGGCGTGGCCTCCCTAGCCTCACCCGATGACCTCCTGCCCGGCGGGGTAAGTGCAGGCAAGTGCGCCTACTCTCCCTGTTTGGGCCCAGCCCCTCAGGAAGGGCATCCTCCTACCACGGCCCTCAGACCACTCCCGGGCGAGACGAACAACAGCAGCCCAGCCTCCTGACAAAGGCCTCCTTACACAGGCCACCGGCCTGGGCCCTCCACTACCACCGGGCCTCACCTTGTAGCAAGCCCCAGTCACACTCTCTTGTCACCGAGTCCTCTGGCTCTGTCTACTTGTGCAGTATTATTTTCTTGTAAAGTGTGTCTTGTGTATTGTCTCAGTATTGTAATTTATGTTAATGTACGTGTAAGGTTTGTAGCCCTGAGTTTTTATGACCTATTCCCATCTTTCATTTTCATGGCTTTTAACTTCCTATTTTAATTAGGGACTTACTTTATGGCTTCTTTTTTTAATAGCCTTCATTGGCTCATGGGTATAATTGGGTATGGACTTTTTTTGTTTATTAGTATGTGTCTTAAATTCATTCTTCGTCGAGTTACTTGAGTCCCTTCATATGTTTTTCCGTGTCTCCTTGTCCATTTTTTTAGGGACTGCCCGCCACTTCTTGCTTAGAGAAGCCGGATATATCTCATTTTGTTTTCCTTTCTCGCCTGAGGGATAGTTTTTCCTTTATTCGGCATTATTTCTTGTTCATGGAGGTGATCTGTTCCTATTTTAAGGGAGATGTGTGGGAGAGCAAGAGGTCCTTCCCGTTCTCAGTAAAATACATTTGTAGTCATAATAGAAGAGTGAAATATAGCCACTACACCACTAGCCAAAACACACACACACACACACACACATAACCTTTCCCTCGTCTCTGGGGTAAGTTACTCTGGATCCCTTTCAGATTTTCTCTTCATCACAAAATGCTGTCAAGAAGCTTTTAGGGGGGCAAAATAATCAAGGTGGCGTCAGCGTCACGAGAAGTCTTGACAGGTAATCTTCGCCTGCACTGAAACCCTCTTCCTGCCACCTTTCTCCCCCACTCCCTATGGCTCAAGTTTCATTTCTTGTCAACCGACACCAGTACCGCGAATTTACCTACTTCCCCGTTGCCGATCATTTAGTCTTACAAAATTCCAGCCTATCCAAACTTTTATCTTTCTGTCCTCAACCAGATTTCCAGGAATATAAGGAATATAATTGCTGATGTTTATAGATAGCGGAAAGGGCCTGGACATGCCCTGGAAGCTGGTTCAGGTGACACCTCAAGGGAGACCGAAATCAAAACGAAAAATTCTTCTTTCCGGCTTTCTCAGTCATCCCGGCGTAGCTCTCAGTTTCACCCCCTTTCCCAAGCCTCTCATGGAGGTGCTGCAGAGTGTTCTAGTGACAGGTTCGTAAGTGCCACGCTGTCTGTCTGTCTGTCTCTCTCTCTCGTCTGTCTGTCTACAGCCAGACACCTTAATCCAGAAGCGAGTTGCCACAAACAAATCGCCTTCATGTCACCGTGTCCTCTGCTATCAGGCAGCCTTATTTCATACACACACACACACACACACACACACAGACCTTACTCATATACCTCTACACTCCAGCCCTCTCTCTCATCCTCGGTCTTCTCCTTTCCTTTCCTCTTCCACATCACTCACATACACTTTTCTTGTCCTACTCTCATTCTCAGTTACCTCTTTATGGCCAAACCATCTCAAGGTACTTCTCAAAACTTTGCAGAAAGCGTGCAATCTCGCTCAAGCACGCACACGCACACACACACACACACACACACACACACACACACACACAGGCGTGTAAAAGGCTGTTTAACTATTGGCTTGGTAGTTACGGAAATTTCCCATCATTTTGACTGACTACAGACAAGTACATTCAGTGTGACTATCTCATCGCTGCAGATGGATTAACATATTGAGTATACCATGTCGCATTTCATTAGTTTAGTCTTGCTATTTCCAACCAATTTATTCATTTTCGGATATATTACCCGTGGTTAATGAATGCTGTATCTTACTCGAATAGTTCGATAAATCTCCCCTGACCCATCCAGAGAATAGCATGATTGAATTAGAATATACTTAATCTGTCTGAAATGTAGCAACTAGATGAGGAAGGAGATATGGCTGAAAACGTCTCTGACTTAGGTTATGATCTTAAACTTCTTGGATCTTACATTCTTTTATCTTTATATAACCAGACGCCTTAATCCCGCAAGGGGTGGCCACAAACAAATCGCCTTCACGTTGCCCTGTCCCTTGCCAGTTCGCTGCCCTCCCTCCAGCTTACACCCCCCTTTCATATACCTCTCCACTCCATCCCTCCAGCTCATCCTCGGTTCTCCCTCTCTCCCCTCTTTACCTCACTCACATACACTCTCCTCATTAGTTTCTCACCCTCCATCCTTTCCACATGGCCAGACCATCTCAGTGTATTTCTCCCAACACTTTTTATCACATCCACATCACAACGCTCCTTCACCTCTCTATTTGTCAGTCTCTCTCTCCATGTAATTCTACATGCTTCTCTCAAATAACTCATTTCCACAGCTCTCACTCTTGACTTGTGTCCTTCCATTCAGGTCCAAGCTTTGCTTCATACCACCTGAATATTTACGTTTTCTTCCTCTTCTTCCCCATAGGGCAATATCAGAAAATGGAAGTCTCACTGCAAATGCATAGTGTGTTTCAGAGTTGCACAACCTTCCACTCCCTGCAATTTGCCCCCATGAGAACCACTACTACCACCACAACAGCAACAATAACAACAGCATTATTAAACACCACCACCACCACCACACCCCCTCGCCACCACCACTACCACCACCACCACTACACCACACGTCACTTTATTAAACACTCCACCACCACTGCCACACCGCCACACTGTCACACCGCCACCACCACCACTACCACTACACCAAACATCACTAAACACTCCATCACCACCGCCACACCACCACACTTCGTCACCACCAACCAACATTTCACACCACCACCACCACCAAAGTTAGTCTCTCTCTCTCTCTCTGTCCTTGGATTTTTTCATTAAAATTTAGTCTTGACATGTAGATAGATAGATAGGTTGACAGATATTACTCAGATGGAGGGTGCAGATACCTCCTTCACTGGCCTCTTCTGACAGTCACTTTGCTGAGGTGAACAAGGCTGTGTGGAGCTAGCAAGAATAAATTTTAACCTACTGATTTATTTATTTATTTATTTATTTTGTCCCATCAGGAGGATTGGACCCAGAGGCCGTACAACTCAGTGCCGACATCTAAGGTGAGAGTGACCAGCCTCCCTCGCCCTGAACGCAGCATGTGTGAAGTAAACCCAAACTACGCTCCAGATGTAAACCCTTATTGAGCCCATCCTGTTGGACTGCAGAACCCATTAAACCACCAGGCTCCATTGAGTGTTATGGTTACCACCCAACTCCGCAAGTTTCCTGGGCTACAGAATAACCAGATTTACCAATATCATGTTAAATTTAATATTTGGTTGAAGATGAAATTTAAGGTTTTATCATGTGGAGAGAATGGAGAATAAGAGACGAACGAGGAAAGTGTATGTGAGTGAAGTGGAGGGGAGGAAAGGGAAGGGGAGACCGAGGATGAGATGAAGGGATGGAGTGGAGAAGTATATGAGAGAGAGGGTATAAGCTGGGGTGGGAGGGCAGCGAAATGCCAGGGGACAATGCTACATGGACGCGATTTGTCTGTGGCCACAACTCACGAGATGAAGGCATCTGGCTGTAAATAGATAGAGAAATAGATATATAGCAATAAATTAAGCACGAAGACGAGTTCTGTACGTGTTCAACATAATCTAAATATATTTTGCACTTACTTTAGCGTGTATAAGTGTAGTGCAGGTCAGGCTTTTTAACGAACTGTAGCGACTTTTTTTTTCTTTGGCTGCCGGTCTCATACTAAAAACTCTACATTATTCATTCTTGCAGTTTGTGTTTACGAACATCTCAGGCAGAATTATACTAGTGTATTTATGCTGTTTTAATGTGTATTTGAAATGCTGGGAGTTAAGAGAAGACTGAGGAATATAGTGTAATACACCTTTTCACATACTTGTTGAGACATAGTTACATACCTTTTTGACATCTCATAAATGAATGACAGAACACATCGCGTGACACTGTCTCTCGATAATTGATTGACATTCTCGTACGTTATGAGACTGAAAGACTTGAACACCAAACCGAGTCTGCATAATGCTTGTACCTACTGGAAACTGACATTTCACACTATCCATCCTTTTATTGTCACTGTCAGTTTACATAGTGCTTTGTCAATTATGTGATCAAATCATCCGTCAAACCATTTTTGTTACAGCGTCACCTCATTACAGTGGAAAGTCAAAAGATGGAATAACGTGTCAAAGCCATAAGTGAACTGTCTGAGTTTCGATGACCTGTCTGAACTGCTATGTGACATGCTGTATTACTATTTACTGTACTGTACGAGTATATATCAAACAATGAACTGTATGAGCTCCCTCTGCAGTATTCAAACATCTAAATACTAGATAGATTTATCAGTATTTCAAATCATCCTACACGATAGGTCTAGTCATGCTGCGGGCAACCACGGCTTGGCACTTTAGTGCAGTGTTACCTGAAGGCAGTACATCAAGGGAGTGGATGGCGGTAATGACACTGAACAAAATAAAACAGTTGTGGGACATATTCGTTTATTGCTTTGTTCTTTAGCATAGACTTATCAACTGAATGGGTTACTCATAACCTTCAAACCCTTTTAAAAAGCACGATGCATTTCCTAGGGTTAAGTACTTTGGCAGCATCAGGAATAAACTAAAGTACAGTAACACTAGATTCAGAACCATGTGAGGCTTAGCAGGACCCAGACTTTTAGTGATGCAACATGCGTGGAATCATAGGGATCTGCAATGAAGCATCATATTGGGCTTTGCTATAGTGGTGTGCCGTGCGTGGGAAAATTTAGGGAAACTCATTGATATACTAAAGGTTTCACATTAGGCTTCGCTGGAGTGAAGGGCTAGTGTGTGAAAAATCCTCAGGAAGCTCAAGTGAAAGGTGATATGGGGCTTCGCTCGTGAAGAGCGTAGCGTGTGACTAATTTCTCTTACGTAATGCCATCAGGGGAAGTATGCTGGCCATTACCTTGGATTTTACTGGAGAACGGTAGCCTATCCTCTGACCCCCACACCTTGAAGTAATGGGACCAGCTGTTAGTGTTCTTGACCTTTTTTCCCCTTTGGTCTGGGAAGTGAGGGTGGTCCATATACAAGGCCGCCAGGGCAGAGTTGGCGTAACTTCCACACTGGCTGTGACGTCATTATTCCAGGTTCTCGTTTAGCATCCAGCATAACAGAGTATGTGTTGTTGGTACAAAAGAAAAAATTTAGTATATTAATACTGGAGGAGAGGTACAAGTAATGTCAGACCTCTTATGATTAAAAAGGAAGAACGTTGAACGATTAGGATAGTCAAGTCAGCAAATGTCAATCATCCAGCCATTGAACAAGTTTATCCACAAAATTTTCCTAGGATATCAAGCGTACACGATTCCCAGTTACCCACCACAGACGCACTCACCGCACAGTGCCTATGTGGTTTGCTCTCAACATCCCTAGCACGTGTTGCATGTGGACAGTTTTATTGGTGAAGTAAGGTGATTGCAGGACGTGGATGGCAAGTATGATGTGCCTTAGGGGCTGAGCTGTCATATTGTGCCGGCCATTACACAATTTACTTTTCAACCCCTTGCTCATTTATCAAACATGAGAGAACCGACTCATACTTTACAGCACAGTTGATATGGATAGATTTTCTAGTACCGTTGGTGTCCATTGTTAGTAGTTGTATGGATGAATTCCGTTATAGGTATCCTCAACCTAAAGCATGGAATAGCATGGGATGTAGAGTGAGTTAAGCGTGTCTATTGTGCCATAGCTCTAACCTTTGTTTGTATTTGGTCATATGAATGCAATTTTTCCTGTCACTAATCAAACTGTACTCCACTTCTGATATTTTAGAATTGTTATATCACGTAAATAGTCATTTTTTAGTTTATTTTCAGTAAAATTCAGCCCAGTAATTTCTGGGTAGGCATGTTAACGTTTAGTTTTGTTTTTAATAACTACACTAAACGTACATAGTTATGGAATTTGATATTAAGCGCCATGTTAATTAGTACATTTAGTTCCTATGCATGTTTTTTTTTTATAATCGCTGGTAGCGGCGGATCACTGTTGGGCCAAAGTCTTAGTTCTTCGTCGCTAAAGACTGGCCTCGTAGCTCACGATCTCGTCATCCTCTTCCTCACTACA
>JAGKTI010012492.1:0-14567 GCA_018397915.1 Birgus latro
ATTTCCACTGCTTTCACTCTTGACTTCTGTCCCTCCAACAGGGTCCAAGCTTCACTTCCATAGAGTTGGTATCACAATACTGTCATGTAGCAGGTTTTTCACTTCCATGCTCACTTCCCTGTTTCTTATCACTGCCTTCAAGGAACCAGCAACTTTTCTTCCCTGCTGCACCCTTTCAAGCACTTCACCCTCCAGACTTCCATCCTTACTCATCACACCACCCAAATACTTAAATGCACTCGCATTCTCCATATCCTCCCCATCCAATCTCACTGTACATTCACTGACCCCACCTCTCTCCAAGACCATCACTTTGCTCTTCCCTTTAGATTCCGTTTCTTACACACTCTCCCAAACTCATCTACCAAGCCTTGCAGCTCACCTTCGTCTTCACTCAACAACAACAACACTCCATCAATTCCTGGGGCTTTCCCCATTTTAACTTTCTTCATTGCTTCCACAACTTCCATCCTACTGATTTCTTCCTCTTCCCACAACCCTCCTTCTCCCAGCTATTCCCCAGCAACTTATACTTGCGTTACTTTCATTCTCTATGTTCAACAATTCATTAGTGTTCTCTCCTTCTGTTCACTTTTTCTGCCTTCTCCACTTGTAATCTACCATTTTTATCTTGCACTCCCCAACTAACTTCTTTGCCACCCTGTCTCACTCTCTTTACTTCTTTCCAGAACATTTCCTTACATTCCCTCCAGTTTACACTCAAATTCCTTCCAAATTCCTCATCCACTCTCTTCTTACTCTCTCTTACTAATCTTTTCACCTCTCTCCTCCTCTCTACATATAACACTCTCTTCCATCTCTCAACTTCTTCAGCACCCCAATTCCTCATCCACTCAATAAATGCTTTCTTTTGTGCCACAGCCTCTCTTAAGTCTTCAGTCCACCATGCTGTTCCCTGAACCCCCTTACGTCTTCTCTTCACCCCACATACCACCTCACATACTGCACAGATTTCTTTTGGAATATCTTGCACACACCTTCCACGTCCCCCATCTGCTCCAATCAATATTTACCCAATCGCTCCTCCACTTCCCTTTTATATTCTGCCTTTATTCCATCCTCTTGTAACCTTTCTACCCTCCTTGTAAGAACTACTTCCTCCTGTCCTTCCCTTCTTCTCTTCCTCCTGTCCTTCCCTTCTTCTCTTCCTCCATTTTGTTTGGACTTTGATTCTGACCGCCACCAAGTGGTGGTCAGAAAGTCCACTCCCCCAGCCTCTATATACTCTTGCATCCATTACCCACCTTCTCATCCTTTCATCCACACACACATAATCAATCATTGCCTTCCGTTCATTCAGTTCACCACCCGCCCTTCTCATCACTCGCCTTGTGTACCTATGGATCATTTTGTGCCTGAAGAGGGTATTAGCTATCACCAACCCCCTCCCGGCACAAATGTCCACTAAAGCACTGCCATTCTCTTCCATCTCTGCAGGCACACCCCACTCACCAACCACTCCATCCACCTTCACGTTCCCTACTTTTCCATACATATCTCCAGTCAAAAACACTCTCTTATTCCTTTCAAACTTTTCCAAGCATGCTTCCACATTTGTCCAGAACTCTTCTCTCACTCTACTTACACGATCTTGCTTTGGCGCATACACGCACACAATCGCCCACATTTGTAGTCCAACTTTCACCCTTACCCACACAATCCTTGACCCAGCTGATCCATACTCTCTTATATTCTCCTTCCATCAGTTACTCACAGCAATACACACTCCTTTTGCCCTCTCGTTCTCACCTACTCTCGCGCATATACCCCACCCATACTCCCATTCTCTCACCCCTCCATTTAGTTTCAGGTAGTCCACATATATTCACTTTCGCACCCTCAAGCACCTGTACATTCTCCCTTTCTTTCACCTCATCATTTATACCCCTTATATTCCACGTCGCTATCCGTAGCAAGTCCTTGTTCGGTCCTTTGTCGTCAGCTTAATATGCAGGGGAACAAAAGGCTCAATCCTGTCGTATTATAGTATTAACCCACGAAACCACCAGGCGTCATTTGATATGGTTCCTGATTGAATGGGTAGAAAGGCAGAATGATGGATAGATAGATAGATAGGCAGACAGATAGTTAGGCATAGATAAATACATATGGACAGGCAGGTAGATAGATACAGGCACTGACAGAATGATGGCTAGATAGATAAATAGACTGATGGTATATGGATAGGCTGACAGATAGATATAAGCAGGAAGATGGATATGGGCACAGATAGAATGATGGATAGAAAGAGGCTTGCTTGACAAACAGAGAAAGCTGTATGCAGATTGAGATAGACAGATATATTAAATGACAGATATTTAAATGACAGATAAAGATTTATATATATATATATACGTTGATAAAGTAGGAAAGCGATTTTGAAGCTAGCAAAAATAGATAAATAGATAGACAAATCGAATAGGTAGATAGATAAACAGGTATCCAAGAAAGAATAATAAAGAAATGACAGCAAAACACTAAAAAAAATGAAGAAAATAGAGAAAACGAATAACACAAAAATACTTAAAAGTTACCGCTTCCACTGGGTCAAGGAAAACGCGAGATCTGAACACAATAGTGGAGGAGAAGGTCCGTCCCTCACTCTCAAAAACAGATTCGAGTAATATTCTTTCGTTTAACCTGTTTTTCTTTTTTATTTATATGATGAAGAAGAAGGGATATGGGAGGACTATATACCTTCCTTGTCTTTCCTGCAACTAGAAATATGAGTTAGGAGAGAGAGTTGGCCATAATTCTCCGTAAATTTGAAGACGGGTCAAGAGGCTGGGCTAATGATGATAGTGATTGTAAATGGCCATATCTCGTCTCTTTTCAAGCATTTTTTGACGCCATTATGTGTAGTTATGTCTTATTCTCGAAGCACTGCCTCGTATTTTTGTGTCATCTGGGTCAGGGAAGCTCCTTAACACATGTTCCTAAGCAATTCATTCTTGATGTGGATGGTTAGTATCCTTTTCTACCTTATTTATGCCAAGTATGGTGATGCTGATTGGGTTTGTCTTAAGCTAAATAAATCCCTTAAGAAAAGATGTTAGGGATCCTCCTTTACCAACAAGAATACCAGAACACAAGAGGACAGAAAGGTGTAACAAACAAAATAAACCACATAGGAAAATGTGTTAGGAAGCTTCCTTAACACATTTTTAGAGAGCTGATTACTTTGTTTTTATGTTTATTGTGAACAAAAGAGGACAATAAGGTGTAAAAGACAAATTAAATCAATTTAGGAAAAAGTGTTAGGGATGACAGGAGTGACAGAGGTAGACAGGTTTTGGGATGTTCTGGATGAAGTACCATATTGGAAGAAATGCCCAGGAGCTATAAAGTGTTTGTAATGGGGGATATGAATGGATAAGTAGGCACTGGTGGAGGATAACATAATGAGCTGTAATGGAGTACCGAAGAAACTGATAATGGGAGGCAACTAAAAGATATGTGTCAGGAGAGGTCGTGCATTTGTAACTCATATTTCAAACACAAAGATGCACATAAATGTACATGGTACAGAGAGAACAGGGATCGTGTTGAGAGAAGCCTGATTGATTACGTGCTTGTAGAGAGGTTGGTGCTTGGAACAGTTGCTGATACGAGGGCCGTGAGAGGATGATGTGGAGGTCTGCCAGATCATATGACTGTGGTATGCAAGATCAAGCTGAGAGGAGTGAAGTGGATCAGGAGAGAGAGGAGCAGTCAGGGATCAAAGAAATGGCAGATGATTACAGAACCAAAGTAGAGGAAGAGTTAGAATCAGTGAACTGGAATGAAATGGATCTGGACAGCCTGTGGAATGCATATAGGGCTTGCTTAGTTAGGAATGCTAAAGCAGTGTGTGGTGTGGCAAGAGTAACAACAAAGAAGAAAGGTACAGCATGGTGGAATGATAAGGTTAAGAGAGCAGTGGAGGAAAAGAGGAAGAAGTGGTTACAGGACAGGGGTTCAGTTGAAATAAGAACTGAATATACTGAGAGCAAGAAACATGTAAAATCATGAGTGATGGAGAGGGGGATGGTGTTGGTAATGAATGGTGATGGATGGAATATCTCAAATTTGTTGTATGCTGATGAAGCAGTACTACCTGCAAATACCGGACAAGAACTTGGTGGACTAGTGCAGAGTTTTGCTGACGTCTGTGAGCATCGTGCCTTGATAGTAAATGTAGAAAAGAGTAAAGTGGTGGTTACTGAGAGAGACGGTGACTCCCAGTGCGATGTTACAGTGAATGGAGTGAGACTGAAATTGGTGAGAGAGTTCAAATACCTGGGTACAGTGATAGAAAAGAGAGGAGAATGTGCAAAAGAAGTTGAAAGTAGAGTGACACAAGGAAGAAAAGTAGCTGGTGCAGTGAAGGCCTTGATAAGAAATAGAGGCTTGAGTGTTACAGCTGCACAAGGCTTACATGAAGGAGTGTTAGTGCCAACTTCAACATATGGATGTGAGACTATGGTGTGGCATGAAAATGAAAAGTCAAGAGTAAGAGCAGTGGAGATGGGACTGCTGAGGGATGTACGTGGAATACTGGAGGTCGATAGGATACAAAATAATGTGATTCCTGAAAGATGTGGAGTGAGAAAGTCTGTGGACACCAGAATCGAAGAGAGTGTACTGAGATGGTATGGTCATGTGGAGAGAATGGATAACAACAGAGTGGTGAGAAAGGTATATCTAAGCAAATCTGAAGGAGGGAGGAGGCAAGGTAGGCCAAGGAGAAGGTGGAGAGATATGGTGGATAAGTGTGTGAGGAAGAGAGGTTTGGAAGTCGGTGAGGCAAGAGAACTGACAAGAGATTGAGCTGGCTGGATGAATATTGTAAGGAGAAGTACATGATCAGGGATTTGGCACCCCTTTTAAACGTGACAGCATCCGGACTGACTCTATCGGATACGTTCATAAAATGCTACACACACTCCAATCCAAAAAGTCCTCTATCCAGGTGCAAGGTCTTAGCCCTTCGGGGATACCAGGTGTAAAACTAAATTATATTATTATTACTATACCCTGCCCTAGGGTGGGAAAGGAGGTCCAGATGATGATGTTAGGGAGTTTTATGCAAAATATGGTGATACTGGAAGGATTTATGTAACACAGAAGAGGACAGTAAGGTGTAATAAACAAAATAAATCACTTGGGAAAAGGTGTTAGGGAGCTTTATGCAGAGCATGGTGATATTGGAACGATTTATATAACAGAGAAAAGGGCAGTAAGGTATAACAGACAAAATAAATTGCTCAGGAAAAGGTGTTGGGGAATTTGCAGAGTATGGCAATATTGGGTTTAATAGAGAAGAGGACAGTAAGGTGTAATAAAAGGAAGTAATCACTTAAGAAAAGATGTTATGGAGCTTCCTTAACACAATTCTAGGAGCTGATTATTGTGTTTTTATGTTGGATGTGAAAAGGAGAGGACAAAAAAGTATAAAACACAAAATAAATCACTTACAAAAAGATGTTAGGGAGCTTCCTTACCAGACTTTTAGGAGCTGCTTATTTTGTTTTTATGTTGGATGTGAACTTTGTGGACTGCAGGCTGGAATTCCCTTTTAAAATACACCATCTTCCTTTCAGTGGATAGGGAGAAGATGAGGGATGTATGGATAGCTGGACAGTGGATCCACCTATATCAGCGCCACCACCTGAAGGCAGCCATCTTGAACAACTAAGAAGAGAGGAAGAGTATATTAAAATCATCATCATCATCATTGTAATAATAATAATAATAATACTGTGGAGAGGTATATGAGAGAGGGGGGTGTGAGCTGGGAGCAGGGCAGTGAAATGGCGGGGGACAGGGCGACATGGAGGCGTTTTGTTTGTGACCACCCCTTACAGGATTAAGGCGTCTGGCAACAGATACATAGGTAGAGTAATAATGATAATAATAATAATAATCATCATCATCATCATCATCATCTCTCCATCTTCAAAAGTCAAAATTCTGGGCTATGTTAGTGTAAAACAACCATAGTTATTGATCAATATTCATTTTGTCATCATCATCAGCAGCTATCTCGCCCCTTCTCACCACCACTGTATCTCTGGTGAATCTGTGTCTGTCTGTCTGTTTGTCTGTCATAATCATCAGGAAAATATATAGGAAAGAGTGAAAGCAGTGGAAATAAGTTATTTGAGAGGAGCCTGGAAGTTACATGGAGACAGATTGACAAATGAGGAATTGAAGGAGCATTGTGGTGTGGATGTGGAGTTACATGGAGAGGCAGACTGACAAATGGGGAAGTGAAGGAGCATTGTGGTGTGGATGTTGAGTTATTTGGAGAGGCAGACTGACAAATGAGGAAATGAAGGAGCATTGAGTGACCAAGGCTGACAGATGCAAGTATTTTGGAGCCTTTACAAACTATATAAATAATAAAGGGACTGAATAGGGACACTGCCAGAGATCAAGCATGTTGGAGCCCTTATAAATGATAGGAAGCTAACTATTTTTTTATTAAATTGTAATGTTTTTTAAAATCCATTTTCCAATTACAATATACTTTTTTTTGCAGATGAGTGTGAGAGAGAAAAAAAAGAAAGACATGAAGAAGAGGAGGAGGAAGAAGATGAAGAAATAGAAGAGAAAGAGAGGAGGAAGAAGAAAAACAAGAAATAGAAGAGGAAGAAAAGGAGGAAACAGAAGAAGAAGAGGAGAGGAGGAAGAAGAAGAAATGGAAGAAGAGTAGGAAGAGGAAGGGAGGAGGAAAAAGAGAGGATTATGAAAACTTGAAGAAGAAGAAGAGAGAAAAGGAGGAAGAAAAAAGTGCAGCAGTAGAGAGGAGAGAGAGGAGGACAAGGAGGAGTGTTTGAAAGGGCAGTTGTTGTTGTCATTCTTGATATTGATATTAAATAACAAAGAAGACGAGGGCTAGTTCTGGATAAGTCACTGGGGAGATGTGTTACTATCTCTCATATAGCTTTCTCCAATTTAAAAAAAAAAAATGTGTATATGTGAGATGGAGGGATGGAGTGGAGAGGTATTTGAGATAGGAGGGTGTAAGTTGGGGGGAGGGAGTGAGAGACTAACCAGAAAAGTATGTGAGTGAGATGGAAAGGGGGGAGAGGGAGGGGGAGACCAAGGATAAGATGGAGGGATGGAGTGGAGAGAGAGGGGGGTGTAACTTGGGGGGATGGAGAGTAAGAGACTAACTAGGAGAGTGTATGAGAGTGCATTGGAGAGAGAGGGGTAGACTGGGGATGAGATGGAGTGGAGAGGTATATAAGAGAGGGTTGTAAGCTGGGGGTAGGGCAGTGAAATGGCAGGTGATTTGTTTGTGGCCACCCCTTATGGGATTAAGGCATCTGGCAATAGACTGATAGATGGATAACTATTATTATTATCATTATTCTTTTCAGATGTGGTGACCACGGCCGTATTAATGAAACAAGACAATAAACGACCCGAAGATATAGAGTTTGGTGACATGTAGGTTAAATCATCAGTGCAAAGTCAACACTGCAGAGGTTAGTAGTATTGCATACCCTACCCTACCTTACCTTACCTTACCTTACCTTACCTTACCTTACCTTACCTTACCCTACCAAATGCTACCCAACCCAACCCAACCCTGCCCTGACCTACCCTCTTCTCCCCTACCTAGTGCTGTAAATCGGCAAGCAAAAGGCAGTTAACACGCGTATCGTACGGGAAAAATTATTCTGTAATTGGCATTGTATCGGAACCAGTGGAGTAATGAAGAAAAACTATAAATGTTTGTTTGAGCCAGTGAATCTCAACTCTAACATTTCAAAGCCACAGTAAAAGGTATATAACTTACCTCGTGATGCCAGCCTCCCTGCACCCCCTCCCCTCCTCTGCCTGCCTCTCCCCCCCATCCTACTCTGTCCCTGCCTGCCTCCCCCAGACCCTACTCTGTCCCTGCCTGCCTCCCCTCCACCCTACTCTGTTCCTACCTGCCTCTCCCACCCTACTCTGTCCCTGCCTGCCTTCCCTCCACCCTACTCTGTCCCTGCCTGCCTCCCCCACCTCCTCAGCCATCCCAGGGCAGCCTCCCAACCCCCCAACCCCACCTGTGTCCTAGCCAGCCTCTCCCCGCACCCTCAGGCACACAAGAGAGTCCACAACACTCTCAGCGAGTTTGGCGCACTTTTAAGTTCAAACATGCCTGCGAAATATGAAATATGAAAACGTACTCAGATGTGAACCAGCGTCAAGGGGTTAAATAATATCCGCAATTTAATTATGTCAAGGGGTTAAATAATATCCGCAATTTAATTATTGCTGCCTTTGAGTTGTTTTATCTTTATCCATCTATCGATAACCAGATGCCATATTCTGGTAAGGGGTGGCCGTTTGTCTCTGAGTTAGTTGTTTTATGTCTATCTGTCTATCTATAGCCAGACACCATAATCTGGTAAGGGGTGGTCATTTGTCTATGAGTTAGTTGTTTTATGGGGAGGGGCACTAACCCTCCGCCAACCCACTTGTTGACACGTAGGAAACATATATATGGGTTGGTTATATGGTCACCACCCAGCACTGTAAATGGTTTCCTGGCTTACAGGACTTGGCTTGTGACTCAATGTAAAGCCACCAGAAAAGGAAAGAAGAGTAATAAAAAGTGACAGGAATGATGGGAGAAATAGGAAGTTATTATTACAGTATTATTATTATTACAGTAAGAGTCTTCCGGATAATGGACCTTATACTTTATACCTAGGCAAGCAAACAATGACTTTATATCACCACTCACGTCCAACTTCCGAATCAATTTTTGAATGATAATCTGGCAATTCTTTACCAAACAGGTGCGCCAGATCCACCTATATTATAACAAGCTCATTATCTTATGGTACCAATTTTGGTATATATGCAATACAGATAGTTAACTGCAGAATTGTGACTACAGGAAGTGACTGACAGAAGACAGATAACTATTTTGGGGGGTATTTAATGATGCAGCCAGGTCGCCCATGTCATGTGTTTATCAACAATCTCTCCGACTGCCCCCACTGTTTATCAACCATTGCTCTGACTGGATGTGTCCGTGTATCAAACATACTCAAATATGTGCAAAAGAAACACTAATAACAGTAGGCTATTGAAAAATTAGCAATGTAACCAAATTTAACCTAAACTAATGAAACTTGGCCTAAGTTAACTGCCAGACACCCTACACTTTTAACCTTAAGCTGCAAGGCTTGGTGGATGAGTTTGGGAGTGTGTGTAAGAAACAGAATCTAAAGGTGAATGTAGGAAAGAGTAAAGTTATGGTCTTTGAGAGATGTGAAGTCAGTGAATGTATAGTGAGGTTGGATGAGAAGGAAATGGAGACTGTGAGTGCATTTTAGTACTTGGGTAGTGTGATGAGTAAGGATGGAAGTTTAGAGGGTGAAGTGCTTGAAAGGGTGCAACAAGGAAGAAAGGTTGCTGGTTCCTTGGAAGCAGTGATAAGAAACAGGGAAGTGAGCATGGAAGTGAAAAAGCTGCCACATGACAGTATTGTGATACCAACTCTAACATATGGAAGTGAAGCTTGGACCCTGTTGGAGGGACAAGTCAAGAGTGAGAGCAGTGGAAATGAGTTATTTGAGAGGAGCATGTGGAGTCACATGGTGAGACATATTAACAAATGAGGAAGTGAAGAAGCATTGTGGTGTGGATGTGATAAAAAGCATTAGGAGAAATACATTGAAGTGGTTTGGCCATGTGGAGAGGATAGAGAATGAGAGACTGACAAGGAGAGTGTATGTGAGTGAGGTGGAGGGGGAGGCCAAGGATGAGATGGAGGGATGGAGTGGAGAGTTATATGAGAGAGGGAGGAGTGAGTTGCGGTGAGGGCAGTCAAATGGTGGGTGACAGAGCGTTTGGAGGCGTTTTGTTTGCGGCCACCCTTTGCGGGATTAGGGTGTCGTGCTATAGATAGATAGATAGATAAATAAGTAGATAGTCAACACTACATGTTTTCATTTAGACAGGTACTTAAGGCCTGAATAAGGAAAACAAGAGAATTTCACAGTTACTCACACTATTCACAAATCCCACTCCAAGACTGAAACCTCCCACATGCAAGATTTGAATTCACGATTATTATTTTAGTTTTTACACCGTTTTTTTTCTTCTTCTTCTTCTTCTTCTTTTTTTTTTTTTTTTTTATTTACAATAGGCCTCCTGAAAACTCCAGCTGTTAGATAGCCTGTTAGAATCTAGTTGTTACTGTATATGACGATGATCAGAAAAAATTCAATAATTTATCGGTAACAGCACTAACTCTGCCCTATCCTACCCTACCCTACCCTACCCTACCCTACCCTACCCTACCCTACCTTTACTATTATTATTATTATTATGTATTATTATGTATTATGTACCTTGAGTGGTGACACACACACACACACCTGGGTTTGTATCTATGATGGTTCCTAATGCATTACAACAAGTCACTGAATTCCTAAAAAACGAATAATTAAACAGCTTAGTAGTCATGTATATATTTTTAAAAGTCCTCCAAATTTTTCCACTTTTCAAAATTTTGTGTTTCTCGTATCCAGTCACTTTGCAATTCATTTTTCGTGACTCATCAGTTATTGAATTATTTTTTGAATTATCAAAGCTGCCTCTTCTTTGACTAGTAACCAAGGAAACTCATTGTTGCCTATAATTTGACTAGTAACCAAGGAGGCTCATAGCTGCCTATAATTTTACTAGTAGTCAAGGAGATTCATTGCTATGTACAGACAAAAATACACCAGTATAGCCAAATTTTTCTTGCTCAGCCTTTGGTTCCTTCTCCTTTAAAAAACAAATATGGTTTATTTGCTATTTATCTATCAGTATATATTTTGCTTATTAAACAATGCTACTTTATCATTCAGTTTGTTTATCGATATGTTTATCTATCTTGGGAAAATTCTTATATATAAACCCAGGTCTTGTGAGTCATTTTAAAAAAAAAAAAACCTCTCATAATTAAGCACTTCCTTGTGACTAGTATTAAATTTAGTGCTGATACTATGCTTCTATATCCCTCCATAGCACTTCTTTGTGACTAGCATTTAATCGACCAATACTAGTGCTGTAATACCCTTCCATAGCACTTCTTAATGACTAGCACTGGTAATCTATTGTTACAACTCAGCAATTTTTGGCCAGCTTAGACTACCATATTATTATTTTTTGTTTTGATTACAGTCGCAAAATTTTCTGGTTTTCATAGTCTTTGACCCATGGATTTTGGATTTGAAAGTTCTTGATATAATAGTTATGAGAGGAAATATCCATAGCTGCTCCTTTCACAATAACTTGCCCAAGACATTTTAATTTTTTAGCGTATTTAATGAAGCTGAGTTGCTCTATATCCCTTCTATACCACCTCTTCATGACTGGCACCTCTATTAATCTCTCTCTCACACACACACACTCCAGAGCTCTCAATGGCTCTATATTCTCTCTCATACACACACACACACACACACACACCAAAGCTGTCAGTGGCTCTACATTCTCTCTCATACACACACACACACACGCACCAAAGCTGTCAGTGGCTCTACATTCTTTCTCTCTCTCTCTCTCTCTCACACACACACACACACACACTCACCAAAGCTGTCAGTGGATCTACATCCTTCCCATAGCACTTCTTCGTGACTGGCATAATTTTCCAGTGTTAATCTGTTGTTAAAAATTCAGCATTCAAGATAGGGATATATATTTCGGGCCAAGTTGGAGTGAAAAGAGTATATGGATTTTTTTTTTTTTACCCACATCAACACACACACATGGCCTCTTGTATTATTATTATTATTATTATTATTATTATTATTATTTGTGTTGTAATTATTTTGTATTCTGTTCTTGCTATTAGTCATTAGTTTATCAGTTAGTTCTATGAGTGTGACTTCGGGATAAGGCACTGAATAGGGAGGCTGCCAGAGATTGAGCAGCATGGAAAGGGGATGAAAAGTATGACCTCAGGGATAAGGCACTGAATAGGGAGGCTGCCAGAGATTAAGCAGTGTGATCTCAGGAATAAGGCACTGAATAGGGAGGCTGCCAGAGATTAAGCAGCATGGAAAGGGGATGAAAAGTATGACCTCAGGAATAAGGCACTGAATAGGGAGGCTGCCAGAGATTGAGCAGCATGGAGAGGGGATGAGGTGATAGTGTGACCTCAGAGATAAGGCACTGAATAGGGAGGCTGCCAGAGATTGAGCAGCATGGAGAGGGGATGAAAAGTATGACCTCAGGGATAAGGCACTGAATAGGGAGGCTGCCAGAGATTGAGCAGCATGGAGAGGGGATGAGGTGATAGTGTGACCTCAGAGATAAGGCACTGAATAGGGAGGCTGCCAGAGATTAAGCAGCATGGAAAGGGGATGAAAAGTATGACCTCAGGGATAAGGCACTGAATAGGGAGGCTGCCAGAGATTGAGCAGCATGGAGAGGGGATGAGGTGATAGTGTGACCTCAGAGATAAGGCACTGAATAGGGAGGCTGCCAGAGATTGAGCAGCATGGAGAGGGGATGAGGTGATAGTGTGACTTCAGAGATAAGGCACTAAGAAAGGCTGCCAGAGATTGAGCAGCATGGAGAGGGGATGAGGAGTATGACCTCAGGGATAAGGCACTGAATAGGGAGGCTGCCAGGGATTGAGCAGAGTGGGAACCAAGGCTGACAGATGCATATTGGAGTGTTAGGGTGTTATGAGTAGGAGAAATCACTTAGGATGGGGTGTTAAGAGCCCCCACTTCAATTTAGCCCACCCCACCCCCCTCCAGGCCACTCTCCCCCCTAGTAAGAACAGAACACAAAATAAATTGCTGAATATAGGGAGTTAAAGAATTGCCAGCATTGATTTTATTGATACGAATATTGAGTTGTGAAAATCCATAAAATTTGTTCATAATTTTTAAAAAACTAGTGATACAATATTGTCATATTTCTGTCACTCCCTCAGAATTTTTCTTGCTCACTCAAAATTATATTAAAGTCAAAAATTAAGTCATTATAGTTGCTAGTTGGTACCCACATTTACTGGTATATATATTGCTCAAAAAATTCTTGCCATCTCAAAAATTTTCCTAAGTCCAAAAATGGCTCTCAAAAATTTTCCTAAGCCTGATGTCATTAAAAAAAAAATCTAAGTCCAAAAATTGCCCATATATTGAGTAATTGGGAACTCGAGTTTGAAATTTGTGCATTTCAAAATTATTCTTAAGTCGAAAAATATTCCATTAATTGACTAACTGGCAACTGTGACAACTAAAAAAAAATACTAAGTCGAGAAATCATGGGAAAAAATTACTAACTGGCAACTCAGGCATCTCGAAAAATACTAAGTCGAAAAATCGTCCATTAATTGACTAACTGGCAACTCAGTCCCAAAATTTGCTCAATAATATCACTAGCTGGCAACCCCAAAATTCAAGATGGCCGCCTGTGTGTGTGTGTGTGTGTGTGTGTGTAAGCGCTCTTGGTACAGTCGTGTACGAAAGTCTGGTCAGTATTACGCAGTCTACCTGTTACTTTCCTCTCCTGGCTCATGTTTTCGATTTTTGAGTCCCCTGGTATATTTTCGAGGCTATATGGATTTTGAAATTGAGATGAAAATGACGGTAGATGAAGTGTAATATGGTAGACTTTTGAATACCTATATATATACATTTTTTCTGCTCCCCCACCCTCCTGCCCCCTCCCCCCTCAACCCCTAGAAGTGGAGTTGAGGGGGGAGGGGGTAGGGGGGTGGGGGGACCTTTTTTACCATGGGTATTATTTTTTCTAACCATTTTTTTCCGTTTCAGGTGATCTCCGGACACTCTTCGGATTAAAAAAAGCTCGACGCGAAACCTGGTCACCTTTTTCTTCACAATCGACTTAGGTACATTTTTTTGGTGCCAAAAACGGCTTTTTTTCCTTTTTTTGTGGCTATTTGTCCATTTTTTCCATTTTTTGTGACTATTTTTCCATATTTTCCTTTTTCTTTTCATTTTTTCAATGTATGTTTTTTTTTTAATTAAAAATTTCTTATTTTTTTTTTCCTATTAGCCAGTCAAAAACCAACAAAGATTTAATGGAAACAAAAAAATTTTCAAAGTTTTTTTATTGTTTTCAAATACAAGAGAAAAGTCTATGTAAACAAACACAAGACAAATATATAAGAAAAATAAAAGATAATAACAAACTGAGAGGAATTACAAAATTTTATTCTGGAGATCAAAATATTGAAAATGTACAAAAATATACAAAAGTTGATGAGTTGACTTGAAGCAGCAGGGCAGGACACACCAGCAGGAGGCACCATCAGGGCAGGACACACCAGCAGGGCAGGACACACCACCAGGGCAGGACACAACAGCAGGAGGCACCAGAAGGGCAGGACACACCAGCGGGAGGCACCATCAGGGCAGGACACACCAGCGGGAGGCACCATCAGGCCAGGACACACCAGTGGGAGGCACCAGCAGGGCAGGACACACCAGTGGGAGGCACCATCAGGCCAGGACACACCAGTGGGAGGCACCATCAGGGCAGGACACACCAGTGGGAGGCACCATCAGGCCAGGACACACCAG
>JAGKTI010012493.1:0-24556 GCA_018397915.1 Birgus latro
GCGCGTGCGTGTGTATGTGTGTTTCTTACCTAATTGTATCTTTACAGGAATCAGTCAAGCTCGTAATGTCCTGTGTATTGAACCATTTTCATCAAGCGTATCCCTAAATTTATGAATAGTTTTGGCACACACACACTTCGATTTGGTAGTGCATTCCACTGATCACTTGCCCTGTTTGGGAAACTGAATTTGTCTTTGTAACCGCTCTTTCTATGAAGCTTTTTGCAGTGTCCTCTTGCTTAGTCTCCCTATAGCTTATATACTCTTTCCTTAAGATATATTTATAAAGCGTAATCACGTCTCCTCTTTTCCTTCTCTCTCGCTATGTTGGTAGGTTGTTTCTCTAATCTTTCTTTGTAGTTTTGATCCTTTAAGCTTCGTACCCATCTTGAACTGGCCCTTTGTATTTTTTCAGTTTTATCTATCTATCTATCTATCGATAGATAGATAGATATAATGATTATTCCAGACCACTGACGCAGATTCCATGATTGGTCTGATGAATGATGTTAAAATGTTTTTCAGCATGTCTTCATTTATATGTGATTGCAATTCGCATATTAGCAAGCAGTGTATGCATGTTTCGTACCTTCTCATTTATGTGGTCAGGCGGTGATAGTCTGTTATTGATAATCCCTCCTAGGGCCTTCTCGTTTTCTGATGTGTGTAAAGTTGAACATCCTAGCTTATAATCCCAATTTGGTCGTTTTCCACTTTTACAAGACTTAATTACATGGCATTTGTCCACACTGAATTCCTTTTGCCATCCATTGCTCCTTTCATTAAGCTTATTCAGTTCTTCTTGTAGCTGTCTGCAAGGGCTTGTGTTCGTAATTCTCCTGTGTATATTTGCATCATCAGCAAACATAATTAGATAGATTCCATTTCCAATGTCCCTGTCTGTATCATTTCTATACATTAAAAACATAATTGGTGCTAGCACTGAGCCCTGTGGAACTCCGCCAGCCACTTCCCTCAATGATGAGTAACTTCCCCTTAGTACTGTTCTCATTTCCCTTTTTCTGAGAAAATCCTGCACCCAACAGTATAGATTACCTTGGACCCCTCCTTGACTGTACAGTTTTCATAAAAGTCTTTGGTGCAGTACTGTCAAATTCTTTCGTATAATCTAAATAGATACTGCCCACCTATCCCTCTCTTTTCTGTAGTGTTTCTGCAACTCACACATGGTTTTCCCTTTCTAAAACCGAATTGTCTTTCTGTTATCATATTGTATCATTCCAGACGGTTTACCCAAATTTTTTTTCTTAGCTTTTCTAGTACCTTGCATTCAAAACTGGTCAGTGCTACTGGTCGGTAGTTGAGTGGATTCTGTCTATTTCCTTTCTTTAATTGGGGAGAAATGTTTTCTTTCCTCCAAATATCAGGTAGTTTACCTTTATTTGAAGATTTCTTGAATATTAAATTCAATGGTTTGCTTAACTCTTCTGCACATTCATATAGCACCCAACCTGAAATTTCGTCAGGACCATATGGTTTTCCTTTGTGTAATTGACTTAATTTTAATTTTTCCTGTACTTCTTTTTCTTATAATTGTTTATCTGGTAATATGTGTTGGCATGCATGTTCCATATCTTTCAAAATATTTTCTTTTGTAAAAAACTGATTGGAAGTTTTTATTTCGTGCTAAAAAAGTTACCTTCCTCTTGCGTACAGATGATCCCCTCGTCCGAAATGGACTGTGTTTTATCTTCTACCTTGGTTTTGCTTCGGATATAGCTGTAAAATAGCTTTGGTTGATCACTACTTTTTCCTATAATGTCGTCTTCATACTGTCTTTGAGCCTTCCTCTTTATCTTGTCTTGCCTGTTTACATTTGTATATGCCCTCTCACTATTGTGTCTTCTGTAAGTATTCCACAAAAAATCTTTTTCTTTTGATTTTTTACGTTCTGTATTAAAGCATATTATTGTTATTTGTTTCTTTGTGCTGAGGGATGTAATTCTGAACTCCTCTTTCATAAAAATCACAGAAATATCTATATACAATATTTAAATCTTGTCCTCTACACTCTTTTTCCCCAATCTTTTTCTAAGAAGTACTCCTTCAGGTCATGATAGTTGCCTTTTTTGGTTTTCTTCTTTTTGTATGTCTCGTAATGGTAAGTGTCATATGCAGTCCTGAAGTTGCAATTTAATACTGCATTATTGCTTTTGCCGAACGGAGGGTGATACATAATATTATCCATATCATTTTCTTGCCTAGTAAATATAAGATCTGGTACTGATGGATCATCAAGTTCTCTTTTCTTGTTTTCCTTTACATTTTGTGTTAGAAAAACTCCGGCACAAGATCCAGGAGCTTTTCATCACAACAGCTTTCATGGCTTCTTACATCTTAAGTATTGCAATTTATATTTGTATTTAAATATCCGGTTAATATAATTCATTCAGATTTCTCTTCCATTGTATGTAGTAATGCTCTTAAACTCTGAACTGTTCTTTCTGCCATGTCTTCACATTTGCCTCTTTCCCAAGTGTTTGTTTTCGGTTGCATGTATAAATCTGCCACAATTTTATTCCTTTCAGATGTATTAATCTCCAATGTAATCAGTTCTACTTGTGAAGGTATATCTTTTTTAATTTTTTTTACTTGTAGATTTTTCTGTGTTAACCCTTCGTTAGTCCTGTGGGGTATTCAAACGTGGTTAGTCCGGTGGGGTGTTACAACACCCCAATACAAAAATATATGTAGTGTTACTAACATGTAAAATATATTCATACTGCCGCTTCAGCATATCTCTGCAGTCACTAATGAAAAGATTGAATGCCATGTAAGTGGTGTTTATTAATTTATAATAATAAAATACAATAAATTATATCGGTAAAAAAATAACAAATGGACTCATCTCATTTGTCAGGTAAACACGCATAGGAAAATAGATTTTGTGATTTTTAAAATCAGTATACTGTAATGATAATATGCAAAAATGAGATTAAAAACCAATCTATATCACAATATGATCTAAATGGTTAGTTTGATGGGGTGACTGGACACCCCAGGGGGGGGTGCCCCTCTCTCTCATTATTGCAGGGGCAGGACTAAACCAATCCACATGCTCCCTCCCCTCACTGAATCAGGAGAGTACTGGAACGGAGAAAAATATTCGAATTACCGGCTATGCAATATGAGCTTTTAAAAAAAATTGGGGTAAAAAACTCACATGACTAACAAAGGGTTAAGATTATAATTCCTCCTCCCTTTCTTAAATTTCTGTCCCTTCTCCATGTATTGTATTCCTCTTGAGTTTAGGGTATCATTTGATATCTTTGGGGTTAATTTTGTTTCAGTTAGGCAAATAATGTGGTTCCTTTTCTTTGGTATAGTCTTTCATCTCTAATAATTTAGATGCCATTCCATCAACATCAGAGTAAATCAGTTTAATCATCTGATTTATATACTTGCCATAGCTTGAGTCTACTACCTTCCTTCTTTTTATTTCCCTGTTGGTTATGAACCACTTACGCACCTGCAATCCAATTACTTTGTAAAAAAAATTTACTCCTCCTCTGATCTTTCATCGTTCTTTGTTTTTTCTTCCTCCATTTTTTCCTTTAGTATTCCCAGTTCCTCTCGAGTTAGGCATCTTTTTATCCATACTCTTTTAAATTCCTCTTTTTCCATGAGTTTGTTTGTATCCACAGTGTTCACACTCTGGAAGGTTACTTCCAGAGGCCTTGACTTATTTCGCTCATCTTTCCATAGCCTTTTGTGTTCCTCTGTCTTTATCACAGATTTCCTCTGATACTTCCTTCAATATTCTCATTATATTTGACATCTCATTTTTGTCTCTCGAAATATTTTTTATTTCATCCATACCAAAGATTACTATAGATTTGTTGACATATGCTGAATCTTTGATAAATTTGGGGTTGTTTTTGATGATTTCTTTCACTTCTTTTCTAATCCCTTTTTCTTCGACTCTTGTTTCTAGGTCCTTCTTTACTCTCACCTCATCTGCATATGTAGTTTCTACGTCATCTTTATAACTTTGCATCACTTCATTCACCTGGGTAATCTTGTCTTCAGTATCACTGCCTTGGTCTGTCAGACTTTTTGCTTGCCTAACTGTCTCTGTATCATTTCTGGACTCCTCCATAATGCTCTCATGACTGACAACTGTGCTTACCATTTCGCTAATCTTCCTTTTAAGTGAACTGACCTCAACTGACAGCTTATCTATTGTTGTCTTTTTTGTTAAATTCCTTTACTGATTTTTCATTTTCTTCCTTTTGCATGCACAATTGCTTCATAATTTCATCAATTCCACACTGAAAAGCCTTCTCCAATTTATTCACTTTCTCTACTAGTTTATTATATGTTTCTGTTTCAATAAGTTCTTGGTAGAAATCATCATCCTGTTTTCTACCTTTATCCCTTTTCTTACCTCCTTTCATATTTACCTTACTAAAGATTGTGCTCATCTTGTGGTATTACTTAGAAAGTTTCTACAGATAAGTGTGCATCACCTTGCTACTCCCCTGCTGATAGACGACACTCAGCTGATGATGCGTTGATCAGCGAATTCTTGCGCTAATCGGATGTATTCTGTTACTTTGTCAATACATTTGCTTATACTTGCTCTACTGTATTAGAACACCATTTAGTGTAACCTAGTACAGAGCTTGACTTATGTAAAGATACTCTTTAGGTGTGGCCAGTTGTGGCCAAGGGTGGAAGCTGGAGGAAGTGACAAGTGTTGTCTCTGATGTCTCATCTCGGTGTTATTGCCTAATTGTATCTTTACAGGAGTGAATCAAGCTCGTACTGTCCCGTGTCTTAAACCATTTTTAGCATACACATCCTTAAATTTATGAATTGTTTTGCCACACACTATTTCATTCGGTAGTACATTCCGCTGATCAATTGCCCTATTTGGGAAACAAAATTTCCTTTCATCCTTATCGCCTTTCTTTTTATGCAGTTTCTTTGCAGTGTCCTCTTGCTGATGCTTCTCCACAGGTTAAATATTCATTTATGTCTATTTTCTCATTCCCTGATAGCATTTATATAGCATAATCAATCTCCTCTTTTCCTTCTCTCCTATAGTGTCTGTAGATTCAGTTTTTCTAGTCTTTCTTCATTTCATGGATCTCTCAATCTTGGTACCCATCTTATAGCGGCCCTTTGAACTTTTTCAGTCTTATCTGTGTTTCTTAAAATGAGGATTCTAGACTACTGATGCATACTCCAGGGTTGGTCTGATGAATGATGTTATCTTTCTCAGCATGGCTTCATTTATGTATGTGAATACTGTTCTCGTATTTATAAGCAGTGTATACATGTTCCGTACCTTCTCTCTGATGTGGTTTGCTGGAGATAGTCTGCTATTGATCACCACACCTAGGTCGTTCTCTCTTTCTGATATGTGTAGGGGTTTAACTTCCTAAGTTATAATCCCAATCTGGTCTTTCCCACTTTTTCCAAATTTGATTACATGACACTTGTCCACAATGAATTTTATTTGCCATGTATTACTCCATTCATGAAGTTTATTTAATTCTTCTTGTAGCTCTTTACAAGAGTCTGTGTTAGTAATTCTCCTTTGTATTTTTGCATCATCAGCAAACATATTTAGATAGCTTTCATTTCCAATGTTGGTATCTATGTCATATACAGTATATACACTGAAAACATAATTGGTGCCAGCACTGAGCCCTGTGGAACTCTGCTAGTCACTTTCCTCGATGATGAGTAATTTCTCCTTAGTACTGTTCTCATTTCTCTTTTTCTGAGAAAATCTTGCATCCAACAGTACAGATTGCTGCGGAGTCCTCCTTGATAGTACAGTTTCCATAAAAGTCTTTGGTGCTGTACACTGTCAAGTGCTTTCTTGAAATCTAGGTAGATACTGTCCACCCACCTTTCTCTTTTTTGTAATGTTTCTGCAACTGTCATAGTAGCTCAGTAGATTAGTAATACATGATTTTCCCTTTCTGAAATCAAACTTTATCATCATATTGCGTTCTTCTAGATGATTTACCCAAACTTTTCTAATCAGCTTTTCTAATATCTTGCTTACAACACTGGTTAGTGATACTGGCCAGTAGTTGAGTGGACGTTGTCTATTGCCTTTCTTGAATAAGGGAACAATGTTTGCTTTCTTCCAAATATCAGGTAGTTTACCTTGACCCAAGAATTCCTTGACTGTTAAAGATAATGGTCTACTTAACTCCTTTGTATATTCATGTAGCACCCACCATGAATTTTCATCAGGACCATTTGCTTTTCCTTTGTCTAATTTCCTTTACTCCTGCTGTATTTCTTTTTCTGATATTTGTATATCTGGTACAGTAATATGTGTGGGCATGTATGTTCCATATCATCCCTCTGGAAATAATTTTCTTCTGTAAAAACAGATTGGAAATGCTTATTTACTGCTTCACAAATATCTTTTTCTTGTATATAGATGATCCCGTAATCTGTAATGGATTGTGTTTTATCTTTTACTTTGGTTTTGCTTCCGATGTAGCTGTAAAATAGCTTCAGTTGATCACGACTTTTATTTATGATGTCTTCTTCAAACTGTCTTTGGGCTTCTCTCCTTATTCTTGTATAACCGTTTCTTGCCTGTTTATAGTTGTTATATGCCCTCTCACTATTTTCTTTTGTATCAATTCCACAAGTTTTTTTTCTTTTGATTTTTTTACATTCTGTATTAAACCATCTCCTCATTTTCTTTTCTTCTACTTTGTGCTGTGGGATATAGTTTTGGACTTCTATTTCATGAAGTTCACAGAATTTTTTATATAGAACACTTAAATCTTGTCTTCTAAGCTCCTTTTCCCAATTTATTTCTAAGAAGTACTTCTTTAGGTCATGGTAGTTTTCTTTTTTGTAGTTTAGGCTCTTTTTGTAACTTTCATTACTGTTAACTGTATCACATGCAATCTTGAAGTTGCAATTTAATACTGCATGGTCGCTTTTGCCGAATGGAGGGTGATACATTTTCTTGCCTAGTAAATATAAGATCTAGCACTGATGGTACATCAAACTCTTTTTCTGGTGCTTTCCTTTACATGTTGTGTTAGGAAACACTCCTGCACAAGATCCAGGGGCTTTTGGTCCCAACAGCTTTCCTGGCGCTTTATATCTAGAGTATTCCAATTTATACTTGTATTAAAATCTTGTTTGTATATTTTTTTTCATATTTATCCTCCATTCTATTTAGTAATGCTCTTAAACTCTGAAATGTACTCTTTCAGATCTTCATATTCGCCTCTTTCCCAAGTGTTTGATCTGGGTGGCATGTATAAATTTGCCACAGTTACTTACCCTTCAGATGTATTAATCTCTGCTGCAATGTGTGTGTGTTTGTGTGTTTGTGTGTGTGTGTGTGTGTGTGTGTGTGTGTGTGTGTGTGTGTGTGTGTGTGTGTGTGTGTGTTTTTCTTACGTGTTTGCCTTTCTTTACTTTGTGTTATTCTTTACCTGTGTGTGTGTGTGTGTGTCAAGGATTTTTCAAAACAGAGTTACGTAAGACACTAAAGAAAACATATCGTCACTGTAACTCTTTCAAACACCTGAAAGGTGGAATACATAGTCTTACAAAAGAAATATTTAATACCGCTACGGATGCAATAGTATCCCAGGGCCGTCGACGGGCAGAGAATGCTCACGGGATCCCCCCTGGCTCTGTAGCAGATTAAGATTGACTACAACAAAAACCAATTATACCAACCAATTTGAACTCAACTGGATGTACTCAATCGACAGTAACAACAACAAATATTCCTCTCAACTACAATGACCAGTTACACTTAACAATTTAGACTCAGCTGGATGCAACTTAATCGACAAAGACAACAGCAAACCAATCTTACCAAACTGAACTCCACTGGAAATGACATATTATTTTGTCCTATCTGTGTGTATCTTTACTGGTGTGTGTGTGTGTGTGTGTGTGTGTGTGTGTGTGTGTGTGTGTGTGTGTTCACTTGTATGTTATCTTTGCTTTAACCACGCATTTGTGTATTAATGTAAAATCTAGTGACAAGGCTAATAGTTTCCTGTAAGCCTGCAAAACCATATATAATGCTGGGTGGTAACCATATAACCCATTCATACATTTTCCCTACGTATTAACAAGTTGGTCTGAGGAGGGTTATTGTCCCTCCCCGTAAAAAACTAACTCATAGTCAAATCATCAAATGGCCACCTCTTGCGGGATGATGGTGTCTGGCTATAATCAGACAGAACTTCCGTAGGTCTGCGTGTCTGGGTGTGCAGCTGTTCAGAGGTCACACTCCACGCATCAGCCTTCCCCAAACTACCGTTCAAGTCCGCCAGAAGTGGTCCCTCTTCCAGCACCTGGCCCTCGTGTCGAAGGAGACCAAGGACCACTACCATTGGCTCAGGGTGTTTAGCAAGGACGGGGTCAGGGTCATTGTGTTCGACAGGCAGGACCACAAGAACACCATCACAGGACCGGTAGGATAGTTTGCTCTTTTAAAATTTTGTGGGGCATTTTTTTTTTTGTTCAGACTGGCATAATTACAACATGGAATTATGTATCACCTTTAGTACTTGGATTGCTTTTTTTTTTCTTAAGCTTAACTCCCTTATTTTTTTCCTAATTCTCTGTTTTAATCCTCGAAACCACCTTTACAAGTGGTGAGGTAGCCTTCATTTAGTCTTTCCACACAAAAGATATCAAATACTCAACTCGTGTGAATTTAACAAGAGTAACGTCGCCGGATTGAAAGGGTTGATTACAATAAATGAAATAAAATAATTAACATCCAGGCTGTTTACTGGTTTACTTTTTGGTTTCTGTACAAGCAGAGAGAATTGGTTACCTATTGTCCATTCACTTCAACTTTGCGAATATTTCTCCTTTTGCAACATTTCTCGCTGGTCATTGGCGGAATAACACAGTACTGCAGCTCTATATCGTTTCCATAATGCATCTTCTTGACTAACAACATATACTGATTTTCATATCTCCTTACAAATCTGCATTCAAAATGGAAAGAAGGCAGTTTACACCTACTTCAATTGACCATAGCATAGTGGAACAAAAATCTTCCTTCACTCGATAGCTGAAGATGCATGACAATATTCCATTTCCCCCACAGGTGTTGACTGAGCTGCTGAAGGCTCTGAAAGTGGCCAGAGATGACAATAATACCTTTGTAACTGTCACCACTGCTACGGGAGATTATTACTGCGGGGGACGGGCCAAGACTGTTATCACCTTCACTAAGCAACCAGAGATATTGATTCCTGAAGCTGTTCCTATGTGAGTACACCAATTATTTATACTTACTTAGCTTATTTTCATTTTATTTTATTTTGCGAAGCTGTTGCCACTACTTGCATTGAGAGGTCTCCCTCCGTGCCAATGGATCTTTGTATGTGCCATGTGTTGGGAGTGTAATGCTGTATAGTTGTTAGACCAGGGCAAAAAAGGAAGAGGATACTCATTGGCTCAGACGCACAGAAATGACAATGATTAGATGGATGTATAAAGCATCCTTGAATGCGATGCCTTTGGGAGAGAGGGGGGGGGGATTGCGATTAACACCGCCGGGTTGTCGGAGGTTTTCCGTGCCATTCCTGCGGGGATATTCGCGCTCCGACTGTCTGTCTATCTATCTATTGTCAGACGCCTCAATCCCGAACAGGGTGGCCACAAACAAATCGCCTCCATGTCACTCTGTCCCCTGCCATTTCACTACCACGCTCCCAACTCACACCCCCCTCGCTCATATACCTCTCCACTCCATCCCTCCATCTCATCCTTGGCCTCCCCCTCCCTCTCGCCCCCTCCACCTCACTCACATACACTCTCCTCGTCAATCTTTCACTCTCCATCCTCTCCACATGCCCAAACCACCTTAACGTGTTTCTCCTAACGCTTCCCATCACGTCCTCAACCACACCACAACGCTCCTTCACTTCCTCATTTGTTAGTCTGTCTCTCCATGTGACTCCACATGCTCCTCTCAAATAACTCATTTCCACTGCTTTCACTCTTGACTTCTGTCCTTCCAACAGGGTCCAAGCTTCACTTCCATATGTCAGAGTTGGTATCACAATACTGTCATGTAACAACTTTTTCACTTCCATGCTCACCTCCCTGTTTCTTATCACTGCTTTCAACGAACCAGCAACCTTCCTTCCCTGCTGTACCCTTTCGAGCACTTCACCCTTCAGACTACCATCCTTGCTCATCATACTGCCCAAGTACTTAAATTCACTCACATTCTCCATATCCTTCCCATCCAATCTCATTGTACACTCACTGGCTTCACTTCTCTCGAAGACCATCACTTTACTCTTCCCCACATTCACCTTTAAATTCCGTTTCTTACACACTCTCCCAAACTCATCTACCAAGCCTTGCAGCTCCCCTTCGTCTTCACTCAACAACACAGTATCATCTGCAAACAACAGTACACAGTATCATCTGCAAACAACAGTACAGGGAGTTTCCACACACTGCCCTCTCTCACTAGGGCCACTCCAACATCCACTGCCCGACCTTGTATCTCTTTTATAACCCCATCCATATACAGATTGACTGGCTTTTTAAAAATATTGCCAAAAATCAGTTATTGGTCCTAGAATATTATAATTCCTTAGGCATATGGCACATACCTTCAGCTTTCTCCTGGGATGTTTTTTTCAGAACTCGTCGACTACCGTAGGACTTGTGGAGACTTCTGAAGTTGGGTAACTAAGTCTCCACTTTACACTTCCCGACATCCCCTAAGCTGAATACCACTGCCAGATATTATCACTAGAAACACTATTCAATGATTTCCAAGTAGTTTGGAATCCATACTAAAAATAAAAAAACACTGTGAAAGCAATGTAAAATACAAGCGCGTACGAGCCTCCCACTCCCTCTAATTTGCGGCTGGTGTTCTCTCATTTCTTACTCATATACACACTCACACTTTATTATTTCTATTACTTTATTACACTTGTATATATTTACAGTCCTTTACCGCTTCCCACACGATGTTTAGTACGGGTAGACGTCACAGGGCCTTTTATAACAGGCGCAAAAGCGGCAGAAATGGACGGGCGTCATTTCACCGTGAAGGACGAGAGCAAACTGGCTGTATCTCGATAGCAAAGAGTTGAAAATGTCAGCTGCTAATGTATATGTTAAGAAATAAGTCGTAGGAAATCTAGACAGTACATATAAATTAGGTAGTTCCAGGTGAATATAAATATCACTCAGGCTTCTCCCTTCCTTTCTTATATACAATTATATTACGAGAGTAGCTCATACGGCATATATATATATTATTTTGTATAAGAATAGGGCATAGGGCTCATTTCAATGGATGAAAACAGTGGAAAAATCCGGGGAAGATTTACTTAGCGCAGAGCAGTTGAGCAGACGACACGAGAGGGTAATGGAGGGGAGGTAGGGAGGGGAGTCTAGAATGGGGGAAAATGACTAAATTGTCAACAATGGATGGGTGTACTGATGACATTAGCAGCACTGACTATTGTTGGACATTGGCAGTGCTGATAGATGATACAAGTCACCACCTGAAAGCCCGGGGGAATTAAAAATAACAGAGTCACTGAAGTGATGCCCCGCGGTATGAGCCATTGCACCCGACCGTCACGAAAGTGAAGACCCGCAGAAAAGGGGTTAAAGAGCTGAGAGGAAGGATGGGACCGGAATGTACTGATGCAGTGATGAGGAGGAGTAGACTGAGATGGTTTGGTTATGTTGAGAGGATGAATATCAAGGTTAGAGATGCTAGAGGCAGACCACGGAAGGCATGGGACGAGGTCATAGCATATAGGTATAACACAATACTCTATGTAACTATATAGCTATAGGTAACAATATGTAAAACAGGTAGTTATGTCTGAGTTCTCCAGGAAGAGACACCTACACATCCCCTTACATGAATGCCAAACACCCTTGATCATGTGCCAGAAATATGACCGACAAACACACATGCACAAACGTACACACACTTACGCCCACACACTTTAGCTGGAAGCTAGAAGGGGATATAAGTCCGATATCACATGTAGGAAAGTTTCAGTAGAACAAAAGTCAGACAGAGCTAGGCAAGGAGAAAGAGGGGGAGGGAGCAGGAGAGTGATAGTACGAGTATTCCCAGAGAGCGATAAGGAGTAGGAAAGTGAGAGTAAAGTAGGAGGACTGCTACTAGCACACACCATAGGCTACATGGGCCACGCCAAGCTCTTAACTTTTATTCAAGTAACTGTCTCACAATACACTCCATCAACCCAAATATGCCTCTTTCATCATCCTATTTAAAATACGAAGAGGATAACGGAACAGAGAAAGCCTACACTGACATCTCCAGCAACGCCTCACCATTACTCTCTCCTAATGCCTCTCCCATCAACGATACGACTGCAGCCTTCTCTATATAATGACACTCCTCGGCTACGTCTGCTTACATTGGCAGCAGCGGTGAACAGTGGTAAACACCGAACCACCTGTGTCTACTTACACTGGTGGCTAGTGGTAAAAACAAACCAACTACGATCAAACCATGCCTTACAAGTTTGTACAATGATAAACTATGCACATCGGCAACCAACGTACCAATTACAATCAAAATAATCTACGACTACAATCAAACCACGCCTAATGGGTTTATACGCAGCAGACTACTCTCCTGAACCGCTACAATGGTAAACAAGTGTTAAACGAACCGACTACGCTCAATTTGGTGACTTCACTGAATCACAAGTAACAAGAAACAAACAAAAAACAAACAGAAGCGAAACAGACAGCAAGAGCTGGCAGAGTATCTCTGACTTCACGCACTTCAAGGACAATTTGAGACCATTAGCTTGAAGTCGTTGGATTGGCAAGTATTATGACACTTGCTTTTTTTTATTTTGGTTAAGTATTAGCTGATATATGAAAGTTTAAAACCAGACTGTTTTCTCAGAAATGCCTGGCTGGGAGAAGGGTTGTGGAAATAAAAGCCGGGTGTGATGGGTTGATAAACTTTGATCCTTCGACACCTGCTCTTCAAGGTTACTCAGTCTTTTGCCGCTTTAATTAGGGATCTGTACATAAGGTCTTAATGTCTGCTCACGTCTGCTCCTTCGGCTTCATCATTCAACTTCTCATAATTGACCTCCATTGTCTACACATGTCTCCATCATCTGTCATCCTCTTTGTACCATCTCTGCCATTCTCTTTGTTCCATCTCTGCCATCCTCTTTGTACCATCTCTGACATCCTCTTTGTACCATCTCTGCTATCCTCTTTGTACCATCTCTGCTATCCTCTTTGTGGCACGTCTGCCATCCTTTTTGTTCCATGTCTGCCATCCTCTTTGTGCCACCTCCGCCATTCTCTTTGTGCCATCTCTGCCGTCCTCTATGCACCATCTCTACCATCCTCTATTTACCACCTCTGCAATCCTCTTTGTACCACCACTGCCATCCTCTTTGTATCACGTCACTAATACACTTTGTTCAAAAGAATTCCCCCAGACTTGAACTTATCAACCTCTGTGTGTATGTATGTGTGTGTGTGTGTGTGTGTGTGTGTGTGTGCGCGCGCGCATTTACTAACCTGCTCTATGCTTTCCTACAGGTTGGTTAGGGAACTGATAAGTTTCCCTAAGCCTCTAGTGGCCCTAGTAAACGGCGAGTGTGTTGGTACCATGGCCGCTATCTTGCCTTTGTACGATGTTGTGTATGCTTCAGATAAGGTTAGTTTTTATTTGTATATGTATCTCCTACCTATCTTTTTATCTATTTATGTAACCTTTCTTATCTCTGTGCATCATGTCCGCCTCCTATATACAGTATACTGCTATCGGTGTATCCTGCCTTTATCTCCTATAACTCTCATCTCTGTATCCTAAATTTATCTGTGCATCTCCCATATGTTTCTACGTATGTATTCAGTCTGTATATGTATCCTCTGTATCATATTTATCTATGTATGCATCCAATGTGTATCTCCAACATACCCTCTTATCTCTGTATCCTATCTGTACCCAGGGATATGTTTACCCCAGGGCACACAGGGCACGTGCCCTAGGCCCCGCGGTGCATGAGGCCCCGCATATAACAAAAAATAAATGCATACCCCATATAAATATTTAGGTAAATTCATTTTAATTGCAACAGCACTACAGAGTTCTAACTCTGCTATACAAATAATGCCAGTGCTCTTGTCTGCTGTGCATGAGATTAATTTATCTGTTCAGTAGACCATGTGGAGAGAGAGAGAGAGAGAGAGAGAGAGAGAGAGAGAGAGAGAGAGAGAGAGAGAGAGTCGATTAGAAATTTACAAGAGGTTGGTTCGCGTTCCAATCTTGTCCTGCTCGTGGGCGTCACGTGAAGTGAGAGGTTGGAGCTCTATCTCTATCACTACAGAGGTACTGTGTGTGTGTGTGTGTGTTAGAAGTGAAAGGGACTCGCAGCTCACCAAGTGCCATGGGCCCCACCTAGGTTGTACATGCCCCTGTCCGTAACTACACATCTCCTACATCTCTACGTGTGTATCCTGTGTCTCTATCTATATATCCTACCTATATGGTAGTGCTGGGACTCTGACCTCTGACCTACTCCTCAAAAGTACCAACTATTCTTCCACTAAGGTTATAGTTTCCATCTGTACCGGTATATCTTATCTATAAATCCTTCCTTGATTCCTATATGTATCTGTGGCATACTTCGGGACAGGTTTATCATCATCTCTTTGTATCGAAGTATTTTCCTTATGTATCTGTGTATGCTAACTATCTGTGTATCCTATCTGTCTGTGTATCCGAACTCTCTGTTGACATCCTGGCGGCTATCATACTGTTACGTCCCCATCCCACACTGCCACAGGCTTCAACAGCAGTAGTACAGTATAGGAAGGACGTTGCCCAATGAGTTGTTCTTCCTATGGTCAGCCTTTCGGTGTACAGAAAAAAAGATCAGCTGAGGCGATGATAAACACTGGCTTTAAAGTTTACTGTCTATTTTATCCAAATAATTACACCTAATGCTTGCCAACGTCACTATTTTCACAAACACTGGAGATCTACAAGCTTCACCAACCGCACTGACACACAATGCTTGCCAATAACACGTCACTATTTTCACAAGTACAGGTGATATACAAACTTCAGTGATACTGCACTACTAAAAATGAACCGAAAAACTGACTGAACTTGCTCTAGTCTCTTCTTCATCCTTACATAAGCTTGTATTGTTCTAGCATGATCTACGTTTCTCCACAGTTTTAGTGTATTACAGAGAGAGAGAGAGAAAGAGAGCATCGGTTACAACAGTCACCAACTCGGAGACATCTGAAACATGCCAGAGTTTTCTTACACCGCATAACACTCTAAATTACTTAGCATATAAAATTACATAATTTAACAAGCAATCACATCAATAAAACATTATAAAAAAAAGAGCACAAAAATTAACGCATAACTTAAAAAAAAAAATACTACGCTCACAAACAGCAGGCTAACTAGCAACTCTGCTTCGTAACGGAAGTACGGAATTATGGGAAACATCAAGAAACAGTGAGGAACTTCTGGACTACCTAAATACCAAATTCCACTTCTCAACACTACCCCCTCCCTAGACCTTTGTTGTCCTGACAAAACTACACAATATATGCAAACATAAGCCTTAATCCTAATGAAACATCTATGCACAAAATAATCCTTCAACCTATCAGGTCATCTATGGCGCTTCCGACAATATTCTTGCTCCTCCACAGAGACCACTCCTCCTGGAAGGTCTTGGTCCTCTTCCTGATTCACTTCTTCTCTTGGAAAACTGTCATTATCCTCTTGCACTTCAGCTCCTTGGTCCTCCTCAACATCCACGGCTGCAGGAGAGCCTGATTCGTCAGAGACGTCCCAAGTGTACTGTCCTGGCCCGTTGTACTGCCACAGATGGTTCATGTGTACCACCTTTGGGCGGGACTTCCTGCCTCCCCGAATGTGATATTTTACATCTGATAGGCGGTCAAACACAGGGTAAGGCCCGTCCCATGGGCTCTGCAACTTCGGTGACTGGCCTTTCTTCCACTGAGGATTGTATAACGAAACTTGGTAACCATCCTTGAAGCTCACCTCACTAGCCTTGGCATCATGCTTGCACTTCGTCACCTCTCCTGAAAATTAAAGCCTCCTTGCACCTGATGATGTACCTCAGCCAGCCTTTCCTGAAGATGCTTCGCATAGCTGTAAGGGTCTGTAGGGAGCTATTCATCAAATGGTCTTCCCATTGTCAAGTCAACGGGTAAGCATAAGTCATAGCTCAACATCAATTTTGCAGGGGTGTAGTCGGTAGACTCATGGGATAGAGACCGATATGCCATCAGGAACGCAAATAATTTCTGGCCCCATTCCATTTGTCCTTCTACGCAGTGCTTGGCCAGTTCCTGTCCTAGAATCAGTTGAATTTCTCCACCATCCGATCTGACTGTGGCCTTAGTGGGGTAGTCCTGGTCTTCTTGATCCCCATTAACTTGCAGCATTCAAGGAACACAGCAGACTTGAAGTTGCTACCGTGGTTTGAATGTAGCTCTTATGGCATCCCAAAACGACAGAAGAACTGGTCAACCAACAACTGAGCAACTGTTACAGGCTCTTGATCAAGGATGGCATAGCTTCTGGCCACTTTGTGAAGTAGTCCATGGCAACACATATACATGTATATATACCGGTTTCCTCTTTCAGTGAGAGGCAGAGGTCCAGCAATGTCCACCACGACTCTTTCCATCGATGCCCTCACTTGGTACAAGTGAAGAGGGGTGCAACCACGTTTCTTAGGTCCCTTCTTGGTGCAACATACGTCACAGGCCCAACACCACTCTGCAACATCCTGGCACATGCCAATCCAGTAGAATCTCTGTTGCAACCACCTTAGAGTTTTCTTCACTCCCAGGTGTCCACTAGCGATCTGGTTATGAGACTCATCCAAGATCCCAGACCTCATTTTCTTTGGAACCACCAGTTGCCAGTACTTGCTGAGGCCATTAGGTGTCTCCTACTGATGCTCCAGTAGTCCGTTCTTCAAATGAAGAAGGTCCCACTAACTCCAGTAGCTCTTGGGTCACAGTTCTTAACATGGAAACATCTTCCCAAGATAGTCTCACTGTACTCTGCTGCAGCCACTCTAGCACTGGTTGTAAATCTGCATCCTCCATCTGCATCTTCTTCAGCCTTTTTATTATCTTTTTTCTTCTTCGGACACTCGGAACTGAAGTGCCCCACCTCACTACATGTCCAACACGCTTTTGTAACAATGGAAGATTTCCTTGTACTGCTCTCTTCTTGTTCCTTCATCCATTTGTAACAATCCTTCTCCTTGTGTCCTGGCTTCCTGCAGAAACCAGCAACCTCCTCCAGTCTTCTCTTGTTCCGTCCTCCACTCATAGCAGTCCTGTTTTCTGTGTCCTGGCTTTTCACAATACCAGCAACTTCCTACAAATTTTTTCACATCAAGAACCTGCCCCTTTCTTTCCTTGAATCCTGCACTATGACTGGCCAGAAACGTGGACGTACTGGACGTTACGTAGGATTCAAATTCTAGAGCCCTGGCTAGTGTTTCTTGCATGTTTCTGGATTGTGCCTGCTTCACGTGCACTTTCAACTCTGCATTATCAAGAGCATCGATGAACTTGTCCCTCAGAAGAATAGCCAACAGGTTAGGTGCTGCTCCAGGGTATGCCTTGTATGTAATACTCTCCAGGTCTTGAGCAAGCTGCTGTAGGGATTTTCCTCGAGCCCGTACACAACTCCGCAATCTTGCTCTGTAAACCTGTCTGGTACATGGTTCCATACCTGCACTCCAGCACTTCTACTACGAACTGATAACTGTTCCTCTCAGTCACTGACATTTGGCCCAGAATTTCCATTGTGGCACTCTTGAGGCTAGTAGCAAGCTGTACTGTATCTACTTCCTCCTTAAGCTGTTGCTGCTCTTCCTGTTCCTATGAAAGCATTTAGCTGTCCTTGCATCTTCAGGTGTAATTCCCTGTCTTGTTCCTCTAATGCTTCTTGAAGTTATTCATATCGTTCTTTTTGTTTTTCATGTTGTGCTTCTAGTTGCTCACTCCGTGCCTTCCATTGTACACTTTGTATTCGTAATAGTTCTTTGAGTTCTTTCTGTCCTTCATTCAATGCCTGTAGTCCTTCATCCTGTGCTTGTAGTTGAACGCTTCGTGCTTGTAATTGTTCTTTAAGTTCTTTCTGTCCTTCATTCTGAGCTTTCAGTTGTGCTTGTAACAGGTTCATAACTGCACCCACCAATGCCTCCTCCTGTCTATCTTGGCCTTTTGTCTGTACTCCTTCTGCATCCGTGGCGAAGGTTAGCATCCCTTAATAATCCACACTCCTAACACCACTGTTTCGTCCCTGTCCCACACTGCCACAGGCTCCAACAACAGTAGTACCGAACTGGAAGGACGTTGTCCAGTGAGTTGTTCTTCCAATGGTCAGCCTTTTGATGTACAGCACACAAGATCAGCTGAGGGAAAGATAAACACGGGCTTTAAAGTTCACTGTCTATTTTCCAAATAATTACACTTAATGCTTGCCAACTTCACTGTTTTCACAAACACCAAAGATGTACAAACGTCACCAACTGCACTGACACTTAACCCGCTCCGTACCCATTAATTTATTACTAAATCCACCCCCAAAACCCAACACATTTCCGCCTTTTTATTTTTTGGCTAAAACCTCCGCTTTTTGTGAGAAACATCGGAAATTCTTAGAGAAATCACCCACCTGAGCTTAAAAATGCCTGATACAGGTAACTACTCTCACCTAGCTCATACTGTATGGGGGGCCTGGCTCCAGAGAAAACGGTAATATGGGAAGGGTAACTATTTCAAACCACTCATAGTACGTATTTATTTATTTATTTGGTGAGAATTTCCATGTAGTACACGAGTACATTGGTTTTCACACAGTAATATAGGTGATATAAGCGCTGGTCACATCAAATTACCGCACCTACCTTGGCGACATTACCTCCTCATCACTTCTGTTCATCGCCAACTCGGGTGTCACATAATCTTTGTCCTCCACATTGGGAATCACTTTCACTTTGAATTTCGTCATCAGGGAGACCGTGGTGCTACATGTCTTTACTGACGAGGTCACTGCTGACGGGTGAGTTGCCGAGAAAATGGCGCGCCCCCGGAGGGGGGGGGTTACACAGGGTCAGGCAGTGTCCCCACCTGGCTGGGGATAGAGGAAGGTCTCCCACATATGCCTACCAAAAGTCTCCCACGAAACTTGAAAAATGTGCAAACGGTGGGCCTTTCATTTCCAGAACGTACGATGCACGTCATGGGGCCTGAGGGTGAAAAAAAAAATTGAGACGTGCATCGTACGTCTTGGGGACGTTGCGGGTTAATGCTTGCCAATTACACTTGACTGTTTTCACAAGTACTGATAATATACCAACTTCACTGACACTGCACTACACTCAAACTGACCTGAAAAACTGACTGAACTTGCTTTAGTCTCTTCCCCATTCTTATATAAGCTGGCATTGTTCTAGCATGATCTACATTTCTCCACAGTTCTAGTGTATTCCTGAGAGAGAGAGAGAGAGAGAGAGAGAGAGAGAGAGAGAGAGAGATCGGTTACAGCAGTTACTAACAGAGAGACATCTGAAACATGCCAGTTTCTAAATTATTTAGCATACACCTCCTAAATTAAATATGATTTAACAAGCAATCAAATAAATAAATAATTATAAAGAAAAAGAGCACAAAAATTTATGCATAACGTACAAAACAACTACACTCACAAACAGCAGGCTAACCGGCAACTCTGACTCTTAACGGAAGTACAGAATTACAGGAAACATTGGGAAACTGTAGGGAACTTCTGGACTACCTACTACCAAAATCCCGCTTCTCAATAATTTCTAATGTGATGCATCGTTGTGCCTCTTCCTTGACTGTTTATTTTGCATTTTACACTTTAACAATCCTATATGCTGTTATATTATTTTCACATAGACACAATTTGCACCAGGAGCATGCAACAGAATACTGAACGGTAAAGTGTGGAATAAATTGCTGAGGCAAAGGCGTTAAAGAATTTCCAAAGTCACTTGCAGCGTGAACTCACATTCAAGTTTGCTAAGCTTCGAGTATTGTTTTCACTCAGTCTGTCTGTCTGTCTCTGTCTGTCTGTTAACAATTTTACGTGAAAACTACAGGTGTGATTCTAAAATTATCGGGATGATGGGCAGCTGGGCTGTGACCTTCTGATCACCTCATTTTAATTGTTTGGCCAAATTGAGCCAAGGTGCAGGCTTTAAGCCTCAAAAATGTAAAAAAAAAAAAAAATGCCATAACTCCTAAAGGTGCATCTTTAAAATCTGCATCCTATAACATGCATCATTACATCGGGGGGGGGGGGGGGTTACCCCCAGCGGTGGGGTTACCCCCAGCGGTGGGGTTACCCCCAGCGGTGGGGTTACCCCCAATTAGCGGTGGGGTCAATGTCATGTGGGTCGGGCCTAAAATTTCAAATTGGCATTAAATCGTTAATATTCATCCGATTTACTCCAATCTGATATGTGACATCTTTGACTAGATATCCTGTTGTGTTTATACGTCAGCACATAAATGATTGCCGGGGATAGGTTTGCTGAGCCTTGGCACCAATTCTTGTTTATTGTTTATTATTTTTGTTTTACACTAACTTAACTCCCAAATTTGTCGTTTATGCCCATGTTTTCCTGCCATCCACAGAGTAACTCATGCTGACTTCACACAACCAATATAATGTCCATGGAAACTGCACTTTCATCTCGCTCACCTCTCCATGATCCGTCTCCCTCCCTCCCCGTCCTTGAATCTCCTCCCCCCTTTGAATAGCCCTCGTCCTTGATCCACCTCTCCCCCGTTCCTGATCTACACCCCCGTCCCTGATCCGACCCTACCCCCTCTCTAACTTAATCTTCACCATGACCACTCTCTCCCCTGCAGGCCAACCTTTAACACCACAGTACTTATCTCTCTCTCTCTCTCCAGGCCACCTTCCACACCACCTACATAACTGACGGTGTAACACCAGACGGCTGCTGTACATTTACGTTCCCTCGTCTCATGGGCTACACCAAAGCAGCAACCACACTCATGCTGGAGGAAAAGGTAAACAAAGGATTGTCTGTGTCTCTCTTTTTGTCTCTCCCCTCTTGTCTGTGGTCGTTTTCTGTCAATCTGTCTGCCTGTCTGTCCGTCTGTTTGTGTCACTGTCTGCCTGTCTGCCTTTCCCTGTCTGTCTGTCTGTCTTTCCCTGTCTGTCTGTCTGTCCATGTGTCTGTCTGCGTCTTTGTATGTCTGTGTCAGTTTTAATAATTTTTCTGCAAACAAGGTAATATCCACTTGCATATGGCCAGTTCACTGCCTCAGCTACGTTTTGTTCCCTGTAAAATGTTATGATTCTGCTCCAGATATCCCTTGCAGTAAATGGATTAGTGAAAGATATATTTAACCCCTGTACTTCTGGAACTTCGTAACTGGTGAGTTATCTTTAGAAACTGCCCGATATAAGACGGTATTCTAGGAGCTAAAAGCATGCTTCCAAGCACCTTTTCCTTAGCGATTTGTTGAGGTGTAGAATAAATCTCTAACGTAAGAGGCGTTGCGAAAATTATACTGTGTAGAAGCCTGTTGTATTTCTACGCCTGCCTTTCAGTTAACAAGCGATGGGGTGTGATGTGCAGAACCAATCGCTAAGGCAAGAGGTGTTGGGAAGTTTATACTCTCCATAAAACTGTTGTATTGCTACGTCTGCCTTTCAGTTAACAAGCGATGAGGCCAACAACTACGGCCTGGTGACGGAGGTGCTGCCACACGCCACCTTCCACACCGACGCCCTGGCCAGGCTACACGCAATGACCTCACTCAAGAAGGCTTCCTTTATCCTCACCAGGTCACTCATGAGGGACAAGATGATGAGTTTCCTAAATGAGGTACGTGGCTGTGAGGACCTGTACGGGATGACTTGCAAGCTTACACACACACAGACACACACACACACACACACACACACACACACACACACACACACACACACACACACACACTTTCTACATTCGTTTATTAAAAATTGGTTACCTAGTCCGACCACAGGCATCGATGAGACTCAAGAAGAATGGATATATACCAAGACTCATGAGGGACGACATGATTCTCTTAAGGACTAGGAATATCACATGTATTTTCTAAGCAACATTTACTTAGCCAGACCATAGAAGACACAAGAAGGGACCATTTAGACTAATCATGTGACTCGAGGGCTCGTATTCTCGTCGGTTGAGGAAGTACCCTGTCATCCCTTACTAAGCGTTTTTCTTTTTTCTTTTCCCAGTTGCATCTTGCCTTCTCTTGTGTTATGTAAATTACTCTGACATTGCCAAACTCTGCACATGTAACGTGAAAATCATTAACAGTCCCTATCAAAAAAATGAATCACAAGGGAAGAGGTGCTATGAAGCTTCCTTAACCGACCAGGATACGAGCCAAGAAAGGCCCTTTTATATTCAGTCAGTCATGAAGGACAAAATGAAGAACTCCAAGGTAACCAACCATATCATTAACCTTTACACACAAGGGTAAAACTGAACGCTACGGCACGCTAATGCTTCAAAGAATAAGTTACCATACCCCGTGTGACGTAAGGGACCTTCGGCATCGTTATATTTACTAAAGAAAAACAGTCTTCTTCAGCCACATGACTCTTTATTAAATTATTTTTGCTGATGCTAGACTATCTCCATAATACTGAAAGCACTCAACAGTGAAAGGTAAATGAAGACATCTAGGCCCCTCTGTAAGTTATTCGATCTCATTTGAGAAAGGACGAGCTGTAAGATTTTGAAAGCTGGCAGCTGACTGGTTGTCCGAGTGGATTGTTAGGGACGCATTTTAAATTATTTTACTATATGGGTTACAGTAACTATTTGACGATAAGATTGTCCATCCAAAATAATATTGTTAGTTATTTGTATAGATTAATTTTAAAATGGGGCCCTAGTTCATCAGGCCTAGATACATGTGAAATTTTGAACTTTCGGAACAAATCAAAACACACCCAGGTAAAATTTTAAGAGTACTTTGATTCTCCTCCCCCCCCCCCATGTTCAGGCAAACTAAGGTAAATCCTATAATTACTGCAACATTATGTAAAAATCTAACCTAGTAAAACATCGGAATTCCAATGAAAAGTGACTAGTAGACACGGGTAAAGTAGCTATCATGTCACCGTCACTTTTAAATATCCCGCATCCCACACCTTGTCACAGCTCTGTTGGTTGTAACTAAAGTAGATTTTCGACTCTAAAACAATAGAAAGCTTATTGATGATGCAAAAGTAGGAAACAATGTAAACTGATGGGACAACAAAATGTTCGCAAAAAATTTAGAATATTCGTTTGCTTTTGAAAAGTGGGACATGTCACGAGCAGTCAACGCCCTCCCCCCCCCCCCACCCCCCCGTGTGTTCCATTCATTTTAATTCAGGAAAAATGTCATATTTCATAGGAATTTCAATAATTTACTAGGTTAAATTTTACATAATGTCGCAGTAATGACAATTTACCTTAATTTGCCTGAACATAAGAAAATATGGTAATTACTTGTAAAACTCTACCTGGACGTGTTTTGATTTGTCTCGAGAATTCAAAATTTCACACGTATCTATGCCATCAGATGAACTTTGTAAGGCCCCGTTATTAAAGTAATCTATGCAAATAACTATATATAATATTTAGTTTGATAATTTGTCATCAATTAGTTAATGTAACCATTATATTAAAAATATGTAATGCATCGTTAATAATGACTGCCCTCAGACCACCAATCAGCTGCCAGCTTTCAAAAGCTTAAGTCTCGTCTCTTTTCAGATGAGATTCAATAAGCTATACTTCCAAAAATCTCCAAGAATAAACTAACCTGGAAATTAGTGCGATTAAAAAGTGCATGGACATAAGAAATTAATGAAAAGAATAAGTTATGCTACGTCACAGAACTGAAGGGGTTAACAATATATGCATCTGATAACAAGCATTTGTTTAAGTGTGACATGTGCTAAATGTTCTGGGTATAAACAATGAATACACTTTTTGTCACTATTTGATTATCCTCATTACTGTTGCATTAATGATTTTGTGGATATTACTGGTTCCATTATCGATTTATTTATTTATTTATCACTAGCTTAAAGGCCACCTTTGACGGCCTTCACTCAATGTCATCTTCCCATCTTCAGTCAGAAATGAGTCCTTACTCGGGAACCAGTGGCCCGACTGGACTGGAAATTGTTTTATTCTTCAAGTTAGGAGGACATTTGAACTGTATCTTGCTCTAACAAAAGTTGCCCTGTGTGAGCCGGTTTTTGCTGGTACAGTAACAAACAAACACAAATAGGATCATTATAATATAGATTATTATTATTTTTTTTTTTTTTACGCCATGTCCCCTCTTTTCAATAAGGAATGAGGCGTTGCCCCTGGGTTGAGGCTTTTTTTTTATATTTTTTTTTTTATAAAGCTTGTAGCACTTTATGACC
>JAGKTI010012494.1:0-24555 GCA_018397915.1 Birgus latro
GAGGAGCGGTGATCTTTGCATAGTCTTTAATGAATCTATGGTAGTAATCACTTAGGCCCAGGAAGCTTCTTACTGCATCGGTAGTGGTAGGTTCTGGAAAATTGATGATCACCTTAGTTTCATAGTCATTAGTATGAATGCCTTGTGCATTGACGACATTTTCTGTCTCAGGAAGTCACATTTACTGAGATTGATTTTGAGGCCTGCTAGCTGTAGGTGTTCAAATACTTGTTGTAGTTTGGCAAAATGGTCAGGGATTGATTTACTCACAACAATGACATCATTTAGTTAAGCAAAAAGAGACTATCTCATCATGCCACTGAAAGCCGAATGGATAAATCGCATGATTACTGACGGAGCATTCCTCAAACCAAAAGGAAGTCTCTTAAACTGAGAATGTCCGGAAGGGGTGCTGAAGGCTGTGATTGTGCGAGAGGATTCTCCCATTTCGACCTGCCAGTAACCACTGAGGAGGTCTGGGAATGAAAAAACTACGTTATTTTCACCTAGTGATTCTAGCAAATCTGTAAGGACGGGTAACGGGAAACGACCTGGAACAGTTACGGAATTTACCTTACGGTAGTCCACTACTGGTCTAAAGTTGCCGTCCTTCTTTGGGACTAAGAAAAGAGGGCTATTCCATGGGCTGACAGAGGGTTCAATAATGTCCTGAACTAACATTTTCTGTACCATCTGATCTGTTTGTTTTCTCAAGCTGTGAGGTAACCGATACGCTGGTATGTAAATCAGCTGAGTTCCTGGTACTAGTTCTATGTGATGTTTGAAAAAGTCTGTCCTGGCCATCGGTTCTCCGTGTAAGGCTACTACATTGTAAGTGTGCAAAAGGTCGAGCAGTTGAGATTTATGTTGTGGAAAATCGTTGCAAGTTAGACTTGAGAGCGGGTCAGGCGAACGAGTCGGAGCAGATCCCGTAGAGTTAATGGCACATACACTTGTTGGTTGACTATCATCATCAGTATGAACAGTAGGGATGGAGGATTCCTGGCACACCATTACGGCCACTGGGTGTGCTAGGAAGTCTCTGATTTTTACACCACTTTTAAGTTTCATTGGAGCATTAGTGACATTGAGCAAGTATAGATAGCATCGACTGCCCTCTAAGACCGTGCACCACTCTGACTCATAAGTTAAGCCATTCTCACAACACGTCTCAGGTAGTGTTAGTACATCCACTCCTTTTTTCGCACCTACAACATGAACAGAAACTTTGGTGAACTCATGCGGTAACAAAATTGTGCATGTATTCGTTACTGCACGCCTTGTCTCTTCGTGTTGGAGAACATCAGTCAGGTTCTGTGAGGTAGTTAATTGAGACATGTCTGAGTCGGCTGTAGTGCCGTTGTTAGAGGAGTTTGGAAGAGCCTTTTCCGAATGCTGAGAGGATGTATCACCAGGTGTTGAGGAATGCATGTCCTTGCTCTCAGTCAGTGAGGGAATGATCTCTTTATTCTCAGATGATGATGATGATGATGGCTTGACTTGTTCTGTTCTTTTAGGTAGTACGAGAGTCAGGGGGGACTGAATGACTGAGTTTATTGTAAGTACAGGACGGGGACATTCCAAACTGTATACTGGGAACCCAGAAATGTCTGTACTACTTCAGGCAGGTAATAATGCAATGGAGTGTTGTGCCATTTTGGGTAAGCCAATAAGGGCATCTGCTGGATATTTCAGTTCGTTAGTAACATGAAATTCTATTGGGAAAGGGAGTAAGGTGCTGTTTAGTTGTGCTTCTAAAGTGACTCTTCCCTTGACCTTAAACTCTGAGCCTTCTACACCGCATGGGTGAATGTCAGGCGGCTCAAGGAAACTGACGTGTTTGCGTTGGCGTTGAACAATGTCCAAAGAGGGATCAGAAATCAAGTATATCATAGATCCTGTGTTCATGAGGAACGATGTTGGTATGTCGTTACTCCATCCTAGAATGACTAAGCCTGAGGAAGTTATGGGCCCAACATGGCGGATGGGAAGTTGGTCTTCTGTTGCTACGTCATATTGGTCCGATACTGGCGCAGTGCTTCCCCTGACTGGCGGCGGTTGAGATAACGACATTCCTCAGTAGTGAGAGTCATACTGGTCTTATGATACTTGCATGTAGGACGACGCAAGCGGGAAGGCGTATGCTGTCTAGTTTGAGAGTGAGGCCATCTGTGTTTACGGTCGCTACTGGTTTCTCGACATCCAGGATTACTACAGTGCCAGCAGAGAATCGAGGATTGTCTCTTCTGTTGGACGTTAGATTGATCATGACCGGCGGTTGGAGAGTGATGCGTGGCAGGTCTGCCTCATGTGGTGGAACGGGAGCAGTATTGGTCTGGTGGAGTGGAAGTGTGACAGACTTGGGAGACCAAGGGGCAGTTTGTAGCCTGACGCGTGCAGTTCAAGCGTGTCCTTTCATGGATGGTTTTAGTGATCTGAACAGTTTTATCTCCTGGATTGAAACCTATCTCCAGGGCTATCTCTCTCTGTCTAGGATCAAGCCAGTGAAGGAATCTCAGGTAACCAATTAAATCTGCAAAGTTTTTGAGTGAAAGCATAGGAGCTCCATCTACTTCTATCCATTTCATGCCTCTAAGTAATTGACGTATCTCGTTACTCGTGGCCTTCATGGCAGCGGCCGCTTCACGTAGTTTGGCATGTTGTGTTGGGACTGTCAAATCCTCATCCATCTGAGTGAGGAGATTAGTGAATATAATGAGAGAGGCGGCATTGGAATGCTGGCAACAAAGTGTTATGAGTTCGTTACGGAAATCATTAAAGGTTTTAATGCCATCGAAATGTCCTGCACGGATCGCAGATCCGATGTCTGATTTGCTTTGGTGTAATCGTCCCATGAGATAATAGACTTTGAGATTTTCATCTATAATCCTCCGATTGTGGATGTTGGTTTCTACTTCTCTGAGGAAATCATAAACAGACCAAGTTGAGTCCTCGCCGGTAAAGTTGGGACAATTGGCATCGTCGAAATAGATAGACTGTGGAGAAGGGGTTGTTTGGACCTTGGTTGGAAGTGTGGAAGTGATTGAAGTAGGGGATTGAGAGAGAGAGAGGAGGTAGTGGTAGTGAAGGGTAAGTGAGACGGGAGATGAAGTGGGGCAGGAGAGTGAACGATAGTGGAAGCAGCAGGGCTATAAGAAAGCTGCGTAGAATCAGGGGTAGAGTATGAGTTTTTTTTTTTTTTTTTTAATGCAAGGAAGAAGGAACCAAAGGCCACAGACCTGCATACGGTTCCTTCCAAGAAAAAGCAAAAACAATACAAAAAAGAGCCAAATTCAAGATCTGTTCATTTCGAGATGCCTGGACACACTGCGTTTTAAAGACTGGAGATCATAGGAAGTAGGAAATACAGACAGAGGAAGACAGTTCCAGAGTAGACCAGTTGCATAAATGAAGGACTGGGAGTAACGGTTAACTCTTGCATTAGAGAGTTGGACAGAAAAGGGATGAGAGTTTGTTGCTAGACGGGTACTACATGCCCGTTGTAGAGGTGGAGGGATGGAAGCAGACAGTTCAGAGGAACAGTGACCATTGAAGTAGCGATAGAAGAGAGATAAAGAAGCAACAGTGTGGCGAAGAGACAAAGGTTGAAGGGAATCAGTAAGAGGAGGAGAGTTAATGAGACAAAAAGCCTTTGACTCCACCCTATTGAGAAGAGCTGCATGTGGGGAGCCTCCCCACGTATGAGAGTTGTACTCCATACACAGGTGAATGAAACCCTTGTACAAGGACAAAAACTGTGCAGGGGTAAAGAAAGTTCAGAATCGGCTTAGCACACCTAATCTCTTGGAAGCAGATTTCACAAGAGATGTAATGTGTTCTTTCCAAGACAAATCCCGAGAGAATGAAACCCCAAGCATGTTCAAGGATGATGCAGGACATAATTGTTCATTATTAAATGTTAGTGGGTAATCCTGAGGAAGATTTTGTCGGGTTGATAATTGTAAGAACTGAGTTTTTGATGCATTAAAAATAACAAGATTATTTTTATCCCAATCAGAGATACGAGCCAAGTCAGACATTAGGTGTGCCATAGCCTCATCCCTTTTTTGTTGAAGTAACTGCTGAGATGGACATAGCAGAAACCGAATGGAAAGGTGAAGGGTGGAATCATCAGCATATGAGTGGATAGGGTTAGATGTGCAGCTTAGAATGTCATTGATGAATAAAAAGAAGATAGTTGATGATAGGACAGATCCCTGAGGAACACCACTGTTGATAGGTCTAGGAGAAGAATGATGGCCGTCTACAACAGCGGCATAGAACGACCGGAAAGGAAGCTAGAGTTGAAGGCACAGATAGAAGGATAGAAACCATAGGAGGGCAGTTTGGAAATCAAAGATTTATGCCAGACTCAGTCGAAAGCCTTTGAGATGTCAAGTGCAATGGCAAAGCTTTCGCCAAAGTCCCGAAAGGAGGATGACCAGGAGTCTGAATGGTAGGTGAGAAGATCGCCAGTGGAGCATCCCTGACGGAACCCATACTGACGATCAGAAAGAAGGCAGTGACAGGAAAGATGCTTTAAAATTTTTCTGTTAAGAATTGACTCGAAAACTTTTGAGACACAGGATGTTAAAGCAATTGGACGATAGTTAGAGGGTTGGGAATGGTCACCCTTCTTTGGGACTGGCTGAATGAGAGCAGACTTCCAGCAAGAAGGAAAGGTACAAGTTGAGAGACAAAGGCGAAAGAGTTTACCTAGGCAGGGTGTAAGCACAGAAACAGTTTTTGAGGACAACAGGAGGGACTCCATCAGGCTCATATGCCTTGTTAGTATTGAGGCCAGTGCTGGCAGAAAATACATCAGCTGAAGAAATTTTTAAAGTCAGTCAAGAGGAAGTCAGAGGGGGGAAGTGATGGAGGAATAGCACCAGAATCATCTAAGGTGGAATTGGAGGAGAAAGTCTGAGTGAAGAGATCTGCTTTATCAGTAGATGAAATAGCTACAGAGCCATCAGAGTAGAAAAGAGGAGGGAAGGATGATGAGGTAAAGTTGTTAGAAAGGTTTTTGGCAAGGTGCCAAAAGGAGCGAGAAGAATTCAAGTTGGAGAGTTGAGAACATTTAGCACCGATGAAATTATTTTTAGCAGAGCGAAGAACAGACTTAGCACGATTCCAGGCAGAAATATATAAAAGATATGATCAGGGGTGGGTTAGCTCCGGTACCTCTTAGGCCCTCTCCTATTTGCGGACAGCATTAGAACAAGCGTGATTAAACCAAGGCTTTCTTGCATTAGTCAGAGGATATGAGAAAGGAATGTATGCTTCCATGCCCGAGAGAATAACCTCCGTAATGCGCAAGGCACACTCAGATGTCTCCCGGCCATGGAAGCATAATCATTCCAAGGAAAATCAAAGAAGTACTGCCTGAGGGCCTCCCAATCTGCAGCTCCAAAGTGCCACAGGCGTCGTTTCTTTGGAGGGTCCACAGGCCGTACCGGAGCGATAGGACACGTTAAGGTAATAAGGTTATGATTGGAGGAGCCCAACGGAGAGAAAAGATTAACAGTGTAAGCAGAAGGATTAGTTGTTAGGAAAAGGTCAAGTATGTTGGAACTCTCTCCAGGGCGGTCAGGGATACGGGTAGGGTGCTGTACAAGCTGCTCTAGGTCAATAAGAATAGAAAAGATGTAGGCTTGTTCACCAGGTGGATCAGTGAAAGGAGAGGAGAGCCAAAGGTGGTGGTGAACATTGAAATCTCCTAGAATGGAGATTTCAGAGAAAGGAGAAATGGATAGAATGTGTTCCATTATAGAAGTAAGATAGTCAAAGAATTTTTGATAGTCAGTAGAATTAGGAGATAAGTAAACAGCACAGATATATTTAGTCAGAGAATGACAGGAAAGCCGAAGCCAGAGAGTAGAGAATTCAGAAGAATCAAGTTTAGGAACACGAGAGCAAGATAGATCGTTGCATACATATACCGAACAGCCACCTTTGGCTTTGAAATGAGAATAGAGAAAGTAGGAGGATACAGAAAAGGGTTTGCTGTCAGTTGCCTCAGACAGCTGAGTCTCAGAGAGAAAGAGAAGGTGAGGTTTAAAGGAGAAGAGGTGGTGTTGAATGGAGCGAAAGTTAGAGGAAAGGCCGCGAATGTTACAGAAATGAAGAAGGATTGAGTCAGACAGTGGTTCCCGGCAGCTCTGTGAGTTGTCACCAGGAGAGGGGCGGATAGTATCTGGATTGGAAGTATGTGGTTCAGTGGGATATGAAGTTTGTGTGGGGGTGCTAGGTCGAGGGTAGGAGCGACCGCTTCGAAGATGAGTCACTGTATTGTCCTCAGCGGGTGATGTGTGATCATTCGATGTTTGTTGGCTGTGAGTGGTGGGAGTAAGTTCTGTATATTCAAGTATGACATGTAGTGTGGTGATGTAAGATGAAAGATGAGTAGGGATATGTGTATATTTACAATATGAAGATGAGAAAATGTACCACAAGAATGGAAGTGGAAATGAATGAAGATGACGGGATGCGGGGTTTAATAAATAAAAGGTGAAATTTGAGATCAGTAATAAATACAGTCGGTGAAAATGAGTATGAAGTGGGGGGGGTGAGATGAGTATTGAAATAATATGCAATCTGTAGAGAAAATCCAGATGATAATCTCTATAGAAAGTCAAATGGTTGGATGAAGATATACTATTATAGTTATACAGCTGAGGTTTGAATGAAGTGGAGAAGGCGTGGAGTTGCAGGGGAGAGGAGGACCTGAGTGGGTAGTGGCTGGTCAGCTCGCTGGAGACGAGACTGGTTGTGAATGTGGAGGTCCCTTGCTTGGCTCGTGGTGGAGGAGACTGGTAGCGAAGACGACTTGGCAGAGAGAGAGTTACAATCACGCTCAGTGGAGGCATGCTTGAGTGGGTAGTGGCTGGTCAGCTCGCTGGAAATGAGAGTGGTTTTGAATGTGGAGGTCCCTTGCTTGGCTTGTGGTGGAGGAGACTGGTAGTGAAGACAACTTGGCAGAGAGAGTTACAATCACACTTAGTGGAGGCAGGCTGTGTCGGTGGTTGGGAGACGGTACGTGAATATGAGTCCGAGCTAATCCGGACCAAATGGGAGGCACTGAGGGGCGAGAGTGTGAGGTGCGGGTTGAGGGCAGGTGTCCCCACATGGCAGGTGCAGAGCTGGTGGGTAGCAGATGCAGAGGGTGGTGTCGGGGTGAATGGCAGATATTGGAGAGGTGACACCTTGAGATTAGGGTACACTATATGGCGAGTATGGAACATGTGTCAGGAACAGGTGAGACAGGTGTGGAGGTCGGCGGCTGCGACACTTGCGGCCAGGAGCAATGTGTGGGGGTGGGGGCTGTTTAGATAATGGCACTGGTGACTGAAGTTGTAGAGCTGTAGAGGCACAACCGGTATTACACCACGAGCGGCACTGAGGGGGTGAGGCTGTGAGATGCAGGCCATTGAGTATTTGTTGGTGGCACTCAACACTGTAGGAGGCAGTCAGAAATGATGGTTCGAGACACCGCTGCTACCAAATGTTATCCACAGTCCCTTGATTATTTAATGAAAGTCCTGGAATAACTATTTAAGGACTTTAATGTTGAGTAGCTGAGCAGAGTGTTCCCCTTACGAAAGTCAGCCCCTTACTGAGTTACATCTTCGTAGCCCACACTGTGGGAACGTGTGTTTAGTCAGTGCTTTTAGTGGGGACACATAGTGGGGGGGGGCATATATACTTGGGGGGTAGATGGAGTACATTTATGTAGGAGAAGGGTACAAGACATGAAAACTAACAACCCCTTCCTTACATGTTACTGCTTTCCATGACACCATCTTAACACTTTATGAAGTCCACCTTTCAGAATCTCTATTCAGTACTGTATATGTTTGGTGTCTTTATTTTTATGTAAAAGAAGGGTACAAGATAGGAAAGCAAACAAATGACCCTTTCCTTACAAAAAGATGCTTCGTCCTACGACGCCATCTTAACACTACTGGTATGTTTATGAAGTGAAGTCCTCATGTACAATAATTTAAGACGTGATGTTCATGTCCACGAAAGTACAGTAAATATGTATCCGTATATAGAGATATGTATTATTTTTTGTGAAATGAACTTAAAAAAAATAAAAATCAATAAAACCCGTTCTTTCATTCATTTAAGAAAATACACAGGCCATTAAATGAAGGAATACATTACCTGTATATCTCCAAATCAAATGCCTGCATGTTTTCAAATGCCTGCATGTACTGAATATTACAATCACAGACAACACAAATTTTCAAAAATCAGATACAAGGAATGATTACAGCATTTATTTACCCTAAAAGTACCCCATACTAGTCAGATTCGTGCCCCACACCTCCGGTGTTAAGGTATACTGTAACTTGTTCCTATTGTCTCATTACCTACAGACAACACATTCACTTCCTAAACTGAATAAATATCCTTAAACAAACCAAATGAAATATGACACGAGTCTCTTATGCTCAGCAAACATGCTGAACACGGCTTCGTTGCCATCACTGAAGATGCACTCTCACTAACCTCTGAATACCCCCACAATAATAATAATAATAAAATAAATACAGCACTTGTATATACACACTAAACAAAAAGCAAATTAAAATGTTTTACAACTGAAGTTCAATATCGAATTTAGTACATTTAAACATCCACTGTTATGCCTTCGTAACACTGCTGTACCCCAGTTGCAGCCCCATTATCAAATAGCAGAACATAATTCTGCACTGTAAATGCCAAGGTGAATATCAGATAGAGAACTAGATAAATAAAATTATAGATAGATAGGCATCGAGACATTCATTCTACCACCCAACTCCCCTATACACAGTACTTATTAAACGTTATACAAAATCCTATGTCCCTACCTCCATTTACTGCCAGTTTCAGCCGAAAGGTTAGGTGAGCGAGGAAGAGCCTTCTTATCCTGTTATATTCTAACAGTTTAGTCAAAGAAGCTGCCAAACATGAGCTAACCAACCTACTGCAATTATTCTCTTATTAATGCTAATGCAAACGTTTTTATTGCGTACAAGTGATTAGCGAAACTTTTCAAACTATGGACAATTGATTCAGCCCACACTAACCCCTTCAGTGCACAATGTTTCCTGAACTGAATAGAAAGTACCCTACAAAATAGGGGTTGAAGGTCTATAATAAGCTGTTTATCGCTGTGCCCCTTCCTGAACATTTCCCACTCCTCGCTCATTAAGTACACCCACTCTACACTCTCACCCACACCCACACACACACACACGCATTGGGTTGCATTCACTTTCGCCGATTATGATAGCTTTTTGCTAGGGCAGCAATGTGGCAGAGGGCGAACATATCGATCACTCTCATCAGCAGTGAGGCAGAGAGGGTGAACGGGATCGATTACTCTTATCTCTTTGTCAGTTGTGAATACAACAAAAATGGCGGATGCTGCTATGAATGCCCATCTGGCACAGCTAATTTCAAATATAGTATTATCTGCTCAGTAAATTTTATCTCATTTTCATAAAATAGTGCTGTAAGTGGCTGATCTCTGATTCAACAGTGCTAAAGTACACCAATCACTACTGAAAAACACAGTGTAGCTGTAATTTCATGCAGTATTGTTTAATGTTACAATTAATCTATCTATCTATTGCCAGATGCCACAATCCCGTAAGGGGTGGCCATTTGACTCTGAGTTATTTGTTTTACAGGGAGGGGCACTAACCCTCCACCAACCCACTTGTGGACACGTAGGGAGCCCGTATGGTTTGGTTATATGGTTACCACCCAGCGTTGTAAATGGTTTCTTGGTTTACAGGAAACCATTTGGCTTGTCACTCAATGTAAAGCCACCTGTAAAGGAAAGAAAAGCAATAAGAAGTGACAGGAAAGATGGGAGAAATAGGAAGAGAGGAGGGCAGGCTCAGAAAGAGAATGATAAAGGCTAAGGAAGAAGTAGGCAGCACTACATCAAGTGAGTGGATGATGGTCACCACCACCTACTACAATTAATTTTCCTGTTTTTCTCGACCAGTAATATAAGACTGTTTCCTTTTACAATGCTCTAATCTTGAATGAAACAAAATACCAGTGTGAGAAGCCAGCCTAACATGGGGTGATCGAATTCCCATATCGCTAGGCTCTAAATTGCTAAACCGGTAATAATGCTGTAATTTCAGGAAGTATTATTTAATGTTGCAACTGTTTTTCTCATTTTTCACTAACAGTAATATTAGACTGCTTCCTTCTATGATACTCTTATATCGAATGAAACAAAATATCAGTAAGAGAAGCCAGTCTAACAAGTGTTATTGAATTTCCATATGAGACAGACGTCTGTTACGATGACTCAAAAGTCATGCTAGCCAGCATCTCCAATATGATTCCCTTGCTAGTTAGTGAGTGAATGGCAAGTGAAGTGATCATGATTGCCTTTCTGAAGGTTTGCAAGGAGTTCACAAGTGATCATGTTCTGAGAGTAGGGAGAATGCTTGGTGCTACACTGCTAATTGCTAAACTGGTAAAATGCTGTAATTTCAGACTTCAGTGGGGCCCCTTGGATAGCGACCTTATTAGTCCACCAAATTGGCCGCTATCCATGAAATCGCTATCTGAGGGGCAAACTTCTTACCTAAAAAAATTAATACAGTCCTGGACTCTTTCAGCTGTACCCCTAATTTCCTCCCTTACCCATCAATCGTTTTCGTTTTTGAAGGCTCCAACATGCTTGCATGTGTCGGCCTTGGTCACCTAATGGCGGCTCTCCACGCTGCTCGATCTCTGGCAGCCTCCCTATTCAGTCCCTTAACCCTTAAGTCACATTTAATGACCTCGTCCCATGTCTTTCTCGGTCTACCCCTCCCAACCCCTCCCCCAATATTAACACTTCTCACCCTCTGTACCCAATTATCATCCCCCATCCTCTCCACATGTCCAAACCACCTCAGCCTACCTCTCCTCATCACAACACCAATACACTCCAGTCCCATCCTACTTCTCAACTCTTCTATCGTAAACCCAGCCCCCCCAGGCCTTGCACGCAGGGACGCACTGCACATCCACCTAATCATTGTCATTTCTGTACGTTTAAACCTGCGAATATCTTCTTCCTTTACTGCCCAGGTCTCACTACCATACAGCATCACACTCCTAACACATGCTGCATACAAAGACCCCTTAGCACGTAAGGAGAGTCCTCTCAATGTCAGGAGAGGCAACAGCTCCCTGAACTTCTTCCAACCACTTCTCACCCTAGCAACCGAGCTAACTCCAGCCCCACCTCCGGCACATAACATGTCTCCCAAATAACAAAACTCCTCCACACACTCAAGAGACTCACCTGCAAGTTCAACCCTCTCACGCCTAACAATCTCTGCCTGCTCTCCCCGACACACCGCACACATGAAATCAGCATTATCTCGCAGTCTACCTCTAATACCACTACATCTCTTGTGCACCCACTTATCACAAACACTGCACAAGATGGAATTACTTCCCACACCCATGTGGCAAACTGCACATGGCCACTCTCCCTCTCCTCTGATTGTACCGCCACCAACCCTAGATATCATCACTTTTGTTTTATCTGCATTTACCCTTATCACGTCATATTTCGTCAGTACTGTAATAAGATAAACGTATGCTACATATTCAAAGAATTATGTTTTTCTTTTCCTCCATGCTATATTGTTTCTTTGGCTTGCCACGTATCTGGCCTTTTCGGTCACTTTTACTCTTCCTGCACTTCCTGATTTTTTCCCTGGGCCACCACCACCACTTGGGCCAGCCCCCTTAGTTGAAGCCATGATATTAGAACACTCAGTAGCCAGACAATAAATGGAAGGTCACAAAAAACTTTAACAATGGCGAGACTGTGACAGGTTGAATGAATGCGTGGCTCGTGGATAAACAATCTTCTTCTTCTTGGGGTAACTGCGGGGAGGTTCACCTTCCACCTGTCAGTATCGCCTAGATACCGGCATTCCCCCAAGAGAAAAGTAAAGGTAAAGGAAAAATTTAAAACTAGTTTGTAAAATTTGGTAGGAGAGAGATAGCTGGAGATTAGTTATAAGAAAAGCTTAAGATATGTACTTTCACTCCACATGGGTCAGTGAACTGAATGACGATAGACTCACACTCACTGTCAGTGTTACCAGGATCTGACCTTGGCAACTCTGGCCACCTGCTCGCTACGTGTTACAGATTTACGCTAACCGTGCAGCATTAATCGCTATAAGATATTTTCATTCCTGTCGCTATCCACGGATTTGCTGATTAAAAAAACTCTATCTCAGGGGCTCCACTGTATTGTTTAATGCAATTGTTTTCCCTGTTTTTCACTAACGGTAATATAAAACTGTTTCCTTCTATGTTATTCTTGTCTCGAATGAAACAGAATTTCAGTAAGAGAAGCCAGCCTAACAAGGGTTATTGAATTTCCATATGAGACAGATGTCTGTTACAATTACTCAGAAGTCATGCTAGCCAACATCTCCAATATGATTCCCTTACTAGTTACTGATTGGATGGCAAGCAAAGTGATCATGACTGCATTTCAGAAGGTTAGCAGGGAGTTCACCAGTGATCATGTTAGTCTGCTAAAGTAGAGATAAATTGCAAAACTTCTTTACTGTTAAACCCCCAGACCGTCACATGGCCAGTTGTAAACAAACTCAGAATCTTCTGTTCTTGGGTGTTTCTAATCGTTAAATCAGAGTATATACACAAGCGAATGTAGCTTTTTATAGTAAATGAAAGGTCTTTATACTCTAGAAAAGACTGCCAAGCAGTGGGATGATCATCTGTATAAGAGATTCTTCTAAACGGAGCCAAGCAACTCCCTTAGTCTGGCATAGAGGATGCATGAGGATATTTGAAGGTAATTTTGAGACAAAAAAGTGCGTCTTAAACCTCACGAAATACGGTAATAAATTTAAGGATATGTATGATAAAAGTGATTTAATACATGGGATAGTACAAGCTTGACTCATTCCTGTTGAGATACAATTAGGTGAGAACAGTTAGGTAAGAAAACACACACACACACACACACACACACTCGTACGTACGTCTGTCTCCTCGCTCCACGCAGGCTATCCTTGGCCACAACTGGCCATACCTAAATAGTAACTTTGTATGAGTCAAGCACTGTACTGAGTTAAACTAAATGGTGTTCTAATATAGTAAGTTTAAGCAAAAGTGTTGTCCAAATAACAGACTACTGTACAGTCAGTTAGTGCAGGAATGCACTGATCAAGCCTCAAGCTGTTTTGTCTTAATCAGGCGAGTAGCAGGTAGATGCATACTTGTAAGTAGAATTTTTTGTTTGGTAATACCACAAGATGACCACCATCTTTATTAAAGCAAATTTGAAAGGAGTAAAGAAAAGGGATAAATGTAGAAAACAGGATGATTTCTTCCAGGAACTGGTTTAAATGGAAATATATAACAAAGTAGTAGAGAGGGTGTACAAATTGGAGAAGGTATTTCAGAGTGAAATGGATTAAATTAAGAAGCAGTAGTGCTTGCAGAAGGAGGAAAATGAAAATTAGTAAAGGAATTAAACAAGAAAGACGGAACAGTAGATAAGCTGTCAGTTGAGGTGGGTTCACTTACAAGGAAGATTAGTGAAATAGCAGGTACAGTTGTCAGCCATGAGGGTATTATGGAGGAGTTCAGAAATGAAACAAAGACAGTTAGGCAAACAAGCGCCTGATAAACCAAAGCAGTGATTTTGAAGAGAAGATAACCCAGGTGAATGAAGTCATGCGGAGTTAGGAAGATGATATGGAAACTGCATATGCTGAAATGGTGAAAGTAAAGAAACGCTTAGAAACAAGAGTCCAAGAAAAAAGCAATAGAAAGGAAGTGAAAAAAAATAATCCCAAACAACCCCAATTTGGTCAAAGATTCAGCAGATATCAACAAAACTATAGTAATCACTGGTACAGATTCGTTTAGTTTTTGAAGGCTCCAGCATGCTTGCATGCATCAGCCTTGGTCACCTAATGGCAGCTCTCCACGCTGCTCGATCCCTGGCAGCCTCCCTGTTCAGTCCTTTAGCCCTTAAGTCACACTTAATGACTTCGTCCCATGTCTTTCTTGGTCTACCCCTCCCAACCCTTCCCCCAATATTAACACCTCTCACCCTCTGTACCCAGTTATCATCCCCCATCCTCTCCACGTGTCCAAACCACCTCAGCCTACCTCTCCTCATCACAACAACAATACACTCCAGTCCCATCTCACCTCTCAACTCTTCCATTGTAAACCCAGGCCCTCCAGGCCTTGCACGCAGGGATGCACTGCACATCCACCCAATCATTGTCATTTCTGTACGTTTAAACCTGCGAATATCCTCTTCCTTTACTGCCCAGGTCTCACTACCAAACAGCATCACACTCCTAACACATGCTGCATACAAAGACCCCTTAGCACGTAAGGAGAGTCCTCTCAATGTCAGGAGAGGCAACAGCTCCCTGAACTTCTTTCAACCACTTCTCACCCTAGCAACCGAGCTAACTCCAGCCCCACCTCCGGCACATAACATGTCTCCCAAATAACGAAACTCCTCCACAGACTCAAGAGACTCACCTGCAAGTTCAACCCTCTCACGCCTAACAATCTCCACCTGCTCTGCCCGACACACCGCACACATGAAATCAGCATCATCTCGCAGTCTACCTCTAATACCACTACATCTCTTGTGCACCCACTTATCACAAACACTACACAAGATGGAATTACTTCCCACAGCCTTGTGGCAAAATGCACATGGCCACTCTCCCTCTCCTCTGATTGTACTGCCACCAACCCTAGATTTCATCACTTTTGTTTTATCTGCACTTACCCTCAAGCCCCTGTACCCCATACCATCTCTCCACTTCTTAAATCTTTCCTCTGCCTCCCCTTCACTCTCTGCAATCAACACCAAATCATCATCATACAACATCTCCCATGGAAGTCCATCTCTGAAGTCACGTGAGAGGGCTTCAAGCACCATGATAAACAACAAGGGACTCAAAACTGACCCCTGATGCACACCAACATTCATGGAAAACTCATCATTCAAAGCTCCATTCACTCTTACCTGGGTGCAAGCACCCATGTACATGGCCATAATCACCCTAACCAGCCACTCTTCCAACCCTAGCTTTCTCATTGCCCACTTACCACCTCTCTAGGGACTCTGTCGAAGGCCTTTTCCAAATCAAAAAAACAAAATACAATTCCCTTTTCTTTCCAATATATTTTTCCTGAAGCTGTCGAACAATGAATATGGCATCAGTGGTCCCCCTGCTTGGCATAAACCCAAACTGCATCTCATCGATATTCACTCTTTCTCTAATCTTACCTTCTAGAACTCTCTCCATTACTTTCATTATCTGATCTAAGAGCTTTATACCTCTGTAATTTCCCCTTTCCAGGGCATCACCCTTTCCTTTGTACACATTTACAATTACACTCTTCAGCCAATCATCTGGGACAACACACTCATATATAATCCTGTTTATCAGGTCAGTGACTAACCTCACCCCAGTATCTCCTGAGGCCTTCAACATTTCAGCAGTCAACCCAGACACACCTGCCGCCTTCCCCACCCGCATCCTGCCTATTGCCTGACTCACAGTAGCAGTGTCAATCAAAGGCCAAGGGCCAAACACTGGATCAGCGGGCTCCAAACCTTCTCTATCCCAATCAAACTCCTCATTCAACAACTGGCTACAATGCTCTCTCCATGCATCCTCAACATCCTCACTGCTCACCACCACCACCTCCATCATCATTCTCCACACACCGCTCACCCACAATGTCCCGATTATCCCTCTTCACCTGATTTTCCACCCTAAAAATCATATTTTTCCTTTCTCCATGATTTAGATTATCAAGTAAAAGTCTCTGTGACTCAGACTTCACCCTGTATACCTCTCTTCTAGCCCTGCGCTTGGCAGCCAAGTACTCCTCCCTGTTACCACCATTCTTCCATTCCCAGAAAAGCCTTCTTTTCTCCTCAGCTGCAGCTTCTACACCCTCATCCCATCACCAAGCCACTCCATGTCTTGGTGGGCCCCTTGTCCAACCGCACACTGCATCGGCAACTCTCAAGAGGCCGTTCTTAAGGGCTCTATCTACGGCTTCCTGTTCAGCCACCACTCTCCTCATCTCACTATAAAAGGCATCCCCCACTGATTGTCTTCCCAGCTTCCACATTTTCCTCCCAGGCACATATGTCCTCCTCATCACTTGCTCCCCAAGCACCATGTCACAAATTAACAGTTTGTGCTGCTGCACACACTCCTCGCTTCCTATAACTTTAACATCCCTCACTAATCTCCTATCAACCCTCCTGACCAGAAAATAATCTATCTGACTACTATTTCCCCCGGACTTGTATGTAATCAAGCAGCTGATTCTTTTCCTAAAATATGTGTTGCACACAGTCATGTCCATAGCCTCCCCAAACTTGAGTATTCTTTCCCCTTCTGCATTTCTCACACCATATGCACATCCTCCATGGACTCCCTCATAACCTTGAGCTGCCTCACCCACATGACCATTTAAATCCCCTCCCAGAACCACTACCTCATCATCACCCATACCACTCACTACACACATCAAATCATCCCAAAATCTATCCCTCTCCGCGTCATCCAATCCTACTTGTGGAGCATATGCCGATATAACTGAAATCAATTTCTGCCCGTTCAAAATTTTCACCACTAATATCCTATCACTTACTCTAATAACATTTATGACATATTCCACCCATTTCTCTGCAACCAACACACCCACACCCCCATATCCGTCAGTTCTAGACAAAAAGGAGATGGCAGATATAATGAGCATATTGATGGAAGTATCAGAGGAAATCTGTAATAAAGACATAGAGGAATACAAAATGCTTGGGAAATGTGAGAGAAATAAGTCACGGGCACTTAAAGTAACTTTCCAGAGTGCGAACACCATGGAGGAGATACTAAATACAGTTGACCCTCGAATCAATGAACTAATAGGGGAGGATGAGTGTCCGTTGCTTGAAAAAGTCTGCTGCTTGAAAATGAAGGGAAAAATAGCTTAAAACTTCAAAAAATAGCAAAAGAAATACGATGGTATCGAAGATGAGGTGCAGCGATGCTATCGTGGACTAGTTTACCTCACAGTACCCCGTTTTCTATGGACCCATTATATTATGACTTGCTTGTTGTGTATTGTGCAGTACAGTACTGTATTACAGTATCATATATTACAGTATCATATTTTTTTGTACCTGTGAAAAGAAATATTGTATGTAGTTAGAAATGAAAAAAAGATGTACACTCATGATCACTAATTTCTGCCCGGAGAAGATGAGAAGGGGAGGGGAGGGGGACGAAAAGAGCTCCACTCGCCTCTACCCCAGCTCCCAACCCTCCCCCATACCCCTACCATCCCCCACCCCACCCATCATTCTTAACTGGCACTTGCATCTCAACTGATTTTATGCTTAACACTCTTGATCCCACTACTAATAGAAACACAGAACACTAGGATATGTTAAAAGAATTTGATATAACTATCAACACACTGCAGCAAGAAATTAATGCATTATGATGGCGACAGTAAAACAAAAACTTTAACAACGGCCACCTCAGGCCTCACGTGTTGGGTTCACAGCGAGAAGAAGTGTCTCAAACCGCCTCAACAAACCCTAAGTAGTTTTCAGGAATTGTCCTGTCTCCAGTCTTGTTAATAATTTTAAGTATTGCAAGTTATTATAGTCTATCAAAAATGTAAAGAACTATTGTCATTAAGTATACATGAATGTTTTTATAGGAATTTTGGGAACAGCTGTTCAGTTTAGTACTGCAACCGACCTTAAAGATGGCCGACCATGTAAACACTGGGGAACCGGAATTCCCAGGATTTGACAGTGAAACAAATGTAATGGACCTCGTTAAAACATTGATTATGAGAATTAGTGGTCTAGAAAAGAAAGTGGAAGATCTAGTATCAAGAGACATGCCTGAAAAAACCGAAAATACTATACAGAGTTTGATACAGGCCAATGAGACAGCGAACCAGGAGATAGAGAATTTAAAACGAGAAAATATTGAATTACGGAGAAAACTAGAAGAAAGCAGTAACCAAACAGAGAAGGTAAGTAGTGTGTTAGAAGAGCAAAAGGCAAAGTGGGCACATGTGGAAGAAGAACAGAAAGAAGTAGTCAGTTTAAGGGAAATTATTCAGGAAGAAAGGGAAATGAACAAGAAAAAAATGGAAGAAAATGTAGTGAAAATATTGAAGAAAAAAGAGAAAATAGTGAGAGAAACAGTAGAAAGGAACAGATGTGTGATAATATTTGGAAACAGGGAGGAAGAAGAAAAAGTTAGGTCTGTGAGACTCGAGAGAGAGACAAATCAGGTGAGGCAAATATTGGACAAGATCGATCCCGAAGGAAACAAGTGGGAAAAAGAAATTGAGGAAGTAAGGAGGATAGGGCCATATAAGAAAGGGGAAGCAAGACCAATGAGAGTTAAGATGTCTTCAGAAAGTGTTGTAAATGACATACTTAAGGTGACCTGGAAACTAAGTAAAGAGGCAGGAATGGAAAATATTATAGTAAGAAAAGACCTGAATGAAGAAGAAAGAGAAGTCTTAAAATCTTTGAAGGACCAAGTAAAGGAAAAAAATGACAAGAGGACAGAGGAAGAACGTAAAACTTTTTTTTGGAGAGTGATGGATATGAAGGCAAGGAAGTGGTATGTGAAGAACTAGACGTGAAGGAAACAAAGGGGATGGATATGAATATGAAAAAGAGAAGAACGAAGAACAGTGCAGCAAATCTGAGCATCATGTATAGTAACGTAGATGGATTAATATCTAAGAAAGGGGAAATTGGAGACTACTTAAATGAAAATAAACCTGAAATTGTTTGCTTAGTAGAGACTAAATTGCCCCGAGATGTCGATATAAAATTATTTGGCTGGAATAATTATAAGATTTGGAGGAAGGACAGAGAAGGCAAATTTGGGGGAGGAATAGTGATATTAACCCATAATGACCTAAGAGTAAAGAATATAGAAATTGAAAATACTAAGGCTGAACTTTTGGGAGTTGAAATAGAGGACAATTATGGAGAAAAAACGGATGTAATAGTTTTTTATATGCCCCCCAAAACTAGGGCATGGACAAAGGAAGATTACGTACAGTTAATAAGTGAATCCATTATCAGGCTAGAAATGTTAATTGAACGAAGAAATAGAATAATATTAATGGGAGATTTTAACTGTAGAGAAGTTGATTGGGAAAGTATGGATGCTGGGAACAATGAAGAATCATGGGGAAAAAAATTAATGGAATTGATGATGGAAAACATGTTAACCCAGTTGATCAAAGAAAACACAAGAATTAGGGGTGTTGATGAACCATCCAGGCTTGACCTACTATTCACAAAGGACCCAAATGATGTGAGGAACATAACCTACCATTGCCCCTTTGGTAAAAGTGATCATCTGGTAATTGAGATGGACTTGGTAGGAGTGAGGGAAGGAGAAAGAGATGAAAAACACAGAGAAAATAGATACAGTTATGGGAAGGCAGACTTTGCTTCCCTGAGAAACGTTTTCCAAAATGTAGAATGGAGTAAAATGAATATGATCACAAATGTTGATGAGAAATATGAGTTTTTGATAGAAGTATATAAAACAGGAGTTACTAAGTATGTCCCAAAATTTTCTGCAGCTATGGAAAGGAAGAAAGAATGGTTTAACAACAGATGTAGGATGGCACAAGAGGCAAGAAAAAAAGCATGGAAGAAAGTGAGAAGAAGATATAGTGAAAGGGCTTGAGAGGAGTACAAGCAGGTTAGAAATGAATATGTAAGGATACGGAGAGAAGAGGAAAGGAAATACGAAAAAGATATTGTATCTAACTGTAAAAAAGAGCCGAAACTATTTTATAGGTTTGTAAATGGCAAAATGAAAGTTAAGGACAGTATAATACGACTGAGGGATGGAGATGAAACATACGAAAGAGAGGAAGACTAGTGTGAAATAATGAACAACAAGCTACAGTCAGTTTATGTATTGGAAGACGAATTTAGGGAGCCTGAAATGGAACCCAGGCTGACGAGAATGACCGAAATTACAGTTGACATGGATGAGGTGCTACAGCTGATGAAGGATTTGGATGTGAGAAAAGCAATGGGACCAGATGGTGTGGCTGGATGGATCCTGAAGGAATGTGCCGACCAGTTAGTGTGGCCAGTTTATGTCATTATCAAAACCTCGCTTGAAAATGGACAGTTACCTAAAGATTGGAAAAGAGCAAGTATTGTGCCAATCTTTAAGGGAGGAGATAGGGAGGATCCACTTAATTATAGACCTGTGTCACTTACTAGTATTGTTTGTAAAATCTGTGAGAAAGTTATTAGAAAAAGATGGATAAAGTATTTAGAAGAAAATGAAGTGATAACACCAAGACAGTTTGGTTTTAGGGAAGGAAGATCATGTATTACTAACCTACTAAGTTTCTACAGTAGGGTAACAGATGTCGTACAGGAGAGAGAGGGATGGGCAGACTGTGTCTATCTGGATCTTAAGAAAGCATTTGACAGGGTACCCTATAAGAGACTATTGTGGAAGTTGAGGACATTTGGAGGGGTGCATGGGAAACTATTAAAGTGGATGGGAGATTATTTGATAGGAAGGCAGATGAGAACAGTAATAAGAGACAAGGTATCACAATGGAGAAATGTGACTAGTGGAGTACCCCAGGGCTCTGTCTTGGCCCCAGTAATGTTTCTGATATATGTAAATGATTTGCCAGAGGGTTTGAATAGTTACACGAGTATGTTTGCAGATGATGCTAAAATTATGAAGCATATTAAATGTATTGATAGTTGTAAAGAACTGCAAGAGGACTTGGACAAAATACACAGCTGGAGCCAGACTTGGAAAATGGACTTTAATGCCAAGAAGTGTCATGTATTAGAAATGGGTATAAGTGAAAGAAGACCACACTGGACATATAAAATGGGCAATGAGATGATTAGTAAAAGAAAGGATGAGAAAGATTTGGGAGTGATTATTCGGGATGACTTGTCACCAGAAAAGCATATAAACAAAATTATTGGGGGAACTTATGGATTACTGACCAACATGAGAGTGGCTTTTAATTATATGGATGAGGAAATGTTGAGGGAGTTGATAGTGACCATGATAAGATCAAGACTAGAGTATGCGGCGGTGGTATGGTCACCTCATTTGAAAAAGCATATTGATAAACTAGAAAGGGTCCAACGGATGGCAGCGAAGATGATACCGTGTTTAAGGGAACTCACCTACGAGGAGAGATTGGAAAAACTGAAGTTACCAACATTGCGCGAGAGAAGGGAAAGAGGTGACTTGATCACGATATTTAGAAATGTAAGAGAATTGGAAAGGGTGGATAGAGAGGATCTTTTTGTGTTGGATGATGGAAGGACAAGAGGTCATGGCTTCAAGTTGAGGAAAAGTAGATGTCTTAATGATCTCAATAAGTTCAGTTTCCCGAATAGAAGCATAAGTATTTGGAATGACTTAGATGAAGAGGTGGTGCAGGCGAAAAACATTCATGTATTTAAAACTAGATTAGATGAATGTAGATATGGAGACGGGACAACACGAGCTTAGCTCAATTCCTGTATATTACAAATAGGTAAATACACACACACACATACACACAGTGGTAGCGTTCTCGCTTGCCATCTGGTAGATGGGAGTTCGCGCCTCACTCAGGTTGCGAAAAGTTTCACTGACGAAGTGGGTGGTTCCTGTCCCCCTTGAGCAAGGGGATGGGTGTGTGCGTGTGTGAAGGTCACAGCCTTGCCCATAGATCAGACTGTATGAGCTCTCAGCTCCCTTCCGGGAGGGTAAAAGCTGACGATCACTACCATCGAGTGATCCTGACCGACCCGGTGGGTGAGTTACACACACCCTCAAGCACCCAACGCATGAGCCCTGGTATGGCCGTTGGCAATGTGTTTTATTGTCAGTGTTATAAAGCCGGTGAATGTACAGTGAGATTGGATGGGAAGGATATGGAGAATGTGAGTGAATTTAAGTACTTGGGCAGTGTAATGAGTAAGGATGGAAGTCTGGAGGGTGAAGTGCTCGAAAGGGTGCAGCAGGGAAGGAAGGTTGCTGGTTCGTTGAATGCAGCGATAAGAAACAGGGAGGTGAGCATGGAAGTGAAAAAGTTGTTACATGACAGTATTGTGATACCAACTCTAACATATGGAAGTGAAGCTTGGACCCTGTTGGAAGGACAGAAGTCAAGAGTGAGAGCAGTGGAAATGAGTTATCTGAGAGGAGCATGTGGAGTCACATGAAGAGACAGACTAACAAATGAGGAAGTGAAGGAGCGTTGTGGTGTGGGGTTGTGGACGTGATGGGAAGCGTTAGGAGAAACACTTTAAGGTGATTTGGGCATGTGGAGAGGATGGAGAGTGAAAGACTGACGAGGAGAGTGTATGTGAGTGAGGTGGAGGGGGCGAGAGGGAGGGGGAGGCCGAGGATGAGATGGAGAGATGGAGTGGAGAGGTATATGAGAGAGGGGGGTGTGAGTTTGGAGCGTGGTAGTGAAATTGCTGGGGACAGAGTGGCATGGAGGCAATTTGTTTGTGGCCACCCCATGCAGGAGTGAGGCGTCTGGCAATAGATAGATAGATAGTTATAATGCATTAATTTCTTGCTGTGGAGTTGATAGTTATATACTTTTCACATGTCCTAGTGTTTTCTTTGTGTATTAGTAATGTGACTATAAATGTAAAGTATGGGGTTAGCTTGAGATGTAACTGCCAGTTAAGAATGACGAATGGGGGGTCGGGTGGGGTAGGGGTATGGGGAAAGGTTGGTAGCAGGGGTAGAGGCGGGTGGAGGTCGTTTCGTCACCCTCTCCTGTCTTCCCTGGGTATACAGGTGTACAAAGGGGGTACCCCTGAACAGAAATTACTGATCGTGAGTGTGCCTGTAATGAAATAAAAAAATGACCGGTGTCTGGAGCGATTGTCTTCCGGATATTGTCCATTGCTTCCGAAATCTGTTGATTCGGGGTCTGCAGAATCGAGGGTCGACTGTAATGCAAACAAATTCATGGAAAAAGAGGAATTTAAAACATGGATGAAAAGATGCCTAACACAAGAGGCATTGGGAATACTAAAAGAGAAGAGGGAGGAGACAGAAACTTAGAATGAGGGAAGATCAGAGGAAGAGAAGAGTGTTTTTTTTTCACAAAGTAATTGGATTGCATGTACAAAAGTGGTACATAACCAGCAGGGAATGAAAAGGAGGAAGGTAGTAGACTCACGTTATGACAAGTGTGTAAACAAGATGATCAAGTTGATGTACTGAGATGTTGATGGAATGGTGTCTAATTTATTAGAGATAGAAGACTATACCAAAGAAAAGGAACCACATATTATTTTATTATTTGCCCAACTGAAATGATACCCTAAACTTAAAGGAATACAGTATATGGAGAAGAGACAGAAGTTTAAGAAAGGGAGGAGGAATGATGATCTTAAGAGAAATCTGCAAGTCAAAGAAATAAAGCTAGATATACCCTCACAAATAGAAATGATAGCATTAGAGATTAACACATCTGAAGGGAAAGTAATTTTAGCAGATTTGAACATGCCACCCAAAACTAACACTTGGGAAAGAGATGAATATGAAGACCTAGCAGAAAGTACAGTTCAGAGTATATGAACATTACTACACTGAATGGAAGAGAAACCTGAAAGAATTTTATTAGCTGGAGATATCAATACAAATATAAATTGGAATACTATCTGTCTATCTGTCTATTGCCAGATGCCTTAATCCCATGAGGGGTGGCCACAAACAAACGCCTCCATGTCGCTCTGTCCCCTGCTATTTTACTGCCCTGCTCCCAGCTCACACTCCCCTCTCTCACATACCCTTCCACTCCATCCCCCCATCTCATCCTTGGCCTCCCCCTCTCTCTCCCCCCCCCTCCACCTCATTCACATAAACTCTTCTCATTAGTCTTTCACTCTCCATCCTCTCCACATGGCCAAACCACCTTAATGTGTTTCTCCTAACGCTTCCTATCATATCCACACCACAATGCTCCTTCACTTCCTCATTTGCTAATCTGTGACTCCACATGCTTCTCTCAAATAACTCATTTCCACTGCTCTCACTCTTGACTTCTGTCCTTCCAACAGGGTCCAACCTTCACTTCCATACATTAGAGTTGGTATCACAATACTGTCATGTAGCAGCTTTTTCACTTCCCTGTTTCTTATCACTACTTTCAAGGAACCAGCAACCTTTCTTCCCTGCTGCACCCTTTCAAGCACTTCGCCCTCTAAACTTCCATCCTTACTCATCACACTTCCCAAGTACTTAAACACACTCACATTCTCCATATCCTCCCCATCCAGTCTTACTGTATATTCATTGACTTAACTTCTCTCAAAGACCATCACTTTACTCCTCCCTATTCACCTTCAGATTCTGTTTCTTACATACTCTCCCAAACTCATATACCAAGCCATGCAGCTCCCCTTCGTCTTCACTTAACAACACAGTATCT
>JAGKTI010012495.1:0-24555 GCA_018397915.1 Birgus latro
CTCTGCAGGCACACCCCACTCACCAACCACTCCATCCACCTTCTCATTCCCTACTTTTCCATTCATATCTCCAATCAGAAACACTCTCTCATTCCTTTCAAACTTTTCCAAGCAGGCTTCCACATTTGTCCAAAACTCTTCTCTCACTCTACTTACACGATCTTGCGTTTGCGCATACACACACACAATTGCCCACATTTGTAGTCCAACTTTCACTCTTACCCACACAATCCTTGACCCAACTGATCCATACTCTCTTACATTCTCCTTCCACCTGTTGCTCACAACAATACACACTCCCTCTTTTGCCCTCTCATTCTCACCCACTCCTGCACATATACCCCACCCATATTCCCATTCTCTCACACTCTCACCTCACCATTTAGTTTCAGTTATTACTCTCTCTTACTAATCATTTGTTTGTGAGGTGTGGAGCATTGTCTTTGTGAGCTTTCTCCCTTATATTAATGCATATGTTTGGAGAAAGTTGTGTTCCGTAGTCTATGTGCTAATGCTGTTAGTGTTTCATTGTAGAATTTTGATTCTGTCTCTCTTGTACTTGCACATGTGCAATCTTTTGTTTTGTGTGTTGGGTGTATGTGTGTGTGTGTTTTGTGTGTTGCTTCACGCTTCCATTGTGAAGTGTGGTGTTTCTACGATGGCAAGCTTGAGCAACTGAGATGCACTTACCTTTTACAGCAGATGCACTCCATTTTCCAGTGTCTGTGTGTAGTGTTTTTGTTGCATCTGTGGTATGTGATTTTGTGTGGGTCACTGCTGAGTTTGATGTATCTGGCTAGAAGGAGTAAGAAGGTCTGACAAGCCACGGTTGCTGCAGGTCCCCTAGAAGAAAAAAAAATGAGAGTTGTATCTCTGGGAGTGCGGTTTTGTGCCGGCACTGCAGACCATCATCCCACTTCTGGGAGATGGGGAGAGGTGAGGGCTGCTTACAGACCCAATTGAAGTCCTCTCTTGGGTTGGTATGTCTCCTCTTCCAAGCAAGTCCTCCATCCAGGCACAATGCTACCACAGGAGAGTGGCCTTCCAACTCCTATATGTGTTGTATATGTGTTATGTACAGGTGTGTGGGTAGAGAGAGAAAAAAAGTTGGACTTTAGGGCTTTTGGTAAATGGCTTGAACCTATGTAGTATATTTGCCTGCATATGATAATATGAAGAGCTTATGTGTGAACAGTTGGCCTGTGCCAGTAAGTTGGAATCAGGATTCCTGTGGCATGAATGAATTGGGCATGCTGTTGATTAGTTTTCTTATTCTTTTTTCTTGGTTTCTGAACTCTGCCACACTCCATCTTTGGTTGGGAGAGGTGCAATGATAACATTTGTCCGTATTTTTTTTTACACAATATGCATGAATTTACAGGGAAGTATCAAAATTTTATTAATGTTTTCAACTCAACTGTATTTAAATTTTAAAAAAATGGATAAGTCTGTATATGTAGGCCTACTTACTACTGATAACCTAAGTGGAATTACAGGGCAGATCTGACTGCTGCAGCTGTTCTCTTTCCTTCTTTCTAGGCTATGTTAGTGATAAGGCACATGGTTTTTACTCTGTTTATTATTCCTATAGTCAACATTCAAAATAATTTCACAATAACACAAATACTAAAACAATGCTATCCCATGTTATGTTCTTATTGCAATAACAGGTTCAAAGAAGACTTTCAAGAGATCAAGATGATGCACACAAATCATAAACTCCAGGCCTTGTGCTGAGGGTCAACAAGGGCAAAAACCTCTGTAATACAATAGTAAAAATGAGCCTTGTTATGTATATGAGAGGGCCTAGAGTTTGTGATCTGGTGGCATGTACAGATGTGAACAGGTAACCTTCTCTGTCACACACTATAACAATGATGATGAGCTCCCAGCACAAAGGTGACTCCCAAGGCTGAGTCTCCCAGTATATGGAGGAACCTCAGTACATTGAGGATTCCTTGCTCATAAAAAATTCTCAGCACACAGGTTTCCTAGCTCACAATGGATTCCCAGCACAGAGAATTCTTAGCTTAAAGGGGATTCCCAGCACAAAGGCGTCTCGGCACATGGATGATCCCAAGGCACAGAAGAGTCACAACATGCCAAGGAATCCTGGGGTACAATCAGCCTAAAAATACTGCGACGTTCCTCGAGCAATCATCTGCACTGCTGTGAACACTCAGGAGGTGGGATTTGTTTTTCCATGCACATTACATTACTGCAGCTAATCTGATTCATCCTTAATGCTGTCATATTTCTTTGGCTAACAGTACAAAGGATAATGCGTACATGAAGTTTCCATGCACAAGGAATCTCAGTATATTTCAGAATCTCAGCGCCTTTACAATGCTGAGCATCTTACTGCAGGTGAAAAATGGATTCTTTTTCATTGCATCAACATGAAGTCTTGCATTATCACTAAAGATAACATGAAGCATCTTGATAGTAAATAACAAAGTCATGCCAAGGGCTAGACAGAACATTTTAAGGCATCATATGTAACATAGAGGAAGTGAAGGCTTTTTACATTCATTATGCATACTGCACATACCAAGTAACATGATCTTTCTCCAATTTTACAGAATGTGGCACATAAACTAATAGTGCTAAAATACTTTGGTTATTTTATGAAACAGGCAGTATATGGATTACTGGTTCCTTTGTGTAAAACCTTTACAAATTTTCATGTTGCTTGTAATTAAGTCAATATAAAAAATACTAAGAGCAAACATCATTAAAATAGCTGGAATGATGTATGTATTATCCTCCAAATATTCATCTTAAATTGTCAAAATAAATATTTCGTATGACAACATGGAAATGGTTTTGCAGATTTTACCAAAATTCATCTCAGTGTACTTCTTAACAAATCTTGTTGACTTCAGATATGGGAAAAATTCAGATGTACAGGGAGAGTTTGATAGGTAGATATCAGTTGGAAAAATGTTTCACTGTATCTGTTCAGCGAGTGTAACTTCTGTATTAGGATATTATAATCCTGAATCCACTGAAGTGGAATGTCTATAGTACTTGAACTGAGAGTTTTCTGAAAAAGAAAATTCCAAAACCAACATAAGGAATCTCATAGAAATAACTATTCACCACCATCTTTGTGGATGAGAAGGGATTGGAGGAGCGTCAACTACTTATTAAGATACCCTACTAACGTAACCTCTTGAAATTGTATTTGTCAGTTACTTATCAGCTTGTGGTTGATTTTTAACATCACAACAAACAGCCACACTTTTATGACTTACTAATTTTTGGTGCAATACAGTACAGCGCTTCCAAAATACAGCACTTCCAAAATACTGAACTCTTTTCATGTTACTGACAACTGGACACAATGAACTGCTATGACAAAAGACTGATTAAATTGCTTGGAATTAGCAAAGTTCCATGATATTACATAACTGAGCATGTTTTTAGATTCCATTTTTTTTTTTTGAGACTTACTATTTCAGGTACTGAAGAGAAATAGCTACGGCACAGCATGAAAAAATACAGTTCATAACTACAGTATCTATCTATGTCTGTTGCCAGATGCCTTAATCCAATAAGGGGTGGCCACAAATAAGTTGCCTCCTTGTCGCCTGGTCCACTACCATTTCACTGCCATGCTCCCAGCTCACCCCCCCCCCCTCATATACCTCTCCACTCCATCCCTCCATCTCATCCTTGGCATCCCCCTTCCTCTCCCCCCTTCCACCTCACTCACATACACTCTCCTTGTCAGTCTCTTGCTCTCTATCCTCTCCATATGGTCAAACCATCTCAGTGTATTTCTCCTAATGCTTTCAATCACATTCACATTCTCACCACAATGCTCCTTTGCTTCCTCATTTGTCAGTCTGTCTCTCCATGTGACTCCACATGCTCCTCTCAAGCAGCTCCATTTCCACTGCTCTCATTCTTGTGTCCTTCGATAAGGTCCAAGTTTCACTTCCATATGTTAGAATTGGTATCACAATAGTGTCATGCAGCAACTTTTTTACTTCCATGCCACTTCCTTGTTTCTTATCACTGCTTTCAAAGAACCAGCAACCTTTCTTCCTTGTTGTACCCTTTCAAACACTTCACCCTCTAAACTTCCATCCTTTTTCAGCACACTACCCAAGTACTTAAGCACTCACATTTTTCATTTCCTTCTCATCTGACCTCACTGTACATTCAGTGGCTTCACTTCTCTCAAAGATTACCAATGATTGACTACCAATAAAATTACCTTTGTCAATACAGTACTTCTGAGTGTTTTTACATACAATATATGAAAATCATTTATCACTACCACAAGCTTGAGATCTAAAGCACTACATACTATAATTAACTGTTACAGGTAAGACTATCTGTATTGAAACTTTACCCAGGTATACGGTACAAAGTCTCTGCTATGCAATGAATAGAAAACAGGGTTTTGTGTGCCCCACCCCCAACATACACAATTTTCCCTCTTTCTGAAGGTCATGAAGGCAGGTATATTTAGAAAGGAGGCTCAAGTCTCTACAGTTACTGCTACACATAAGCACAGGGAAGCGAGGAATTCACTTTAACACAGCCGCAAGTCATGGACTAAAGTATTGTAACTTCACTGTGCTTTTAAAAAGTATTTTATATTTGCTATAGTTAATGCATTACCCAGCACTACCATTACCCCTTGTAGCACCACTGCAATATTTGTTGAGCATTTCCTTCCTCATTTTATGCCACAGATCACAAGCCTCATCTTGAATTATGGCCTATGATGTGCCTATGCTCAGTTGTATTTGAACCTTGATCCCTTAAAGGATCTTGGAACTGACTCACTTCACTAGTTGCCTAATAAAATACAGATGTACAAGCCACATTATTGATTTCCTTAATACTTTTTGCAATGGAATTTACAGCAAAACCCTCATCAGCTTTATGTCTCTCCATAATAATAATTTCCATTGCTAATGCTAAACCACTTGTTTTTATAGGCTTATACAAGTATCACCACTTGCACTTTGTTTTCGAGCCATTATGAACAGTATTGTACTGTAGGGGATAGTTATGGCAGAAACTAGAGAGCAATGAGGTTGTTGCAGCCCCAAGATCATTTGGACATGAGCAAGAGATGCTGATATGAGTGGGAGATGGAAAAAAAAAAAATTGTAATTCAACCAGTGTTAAGGAGAAAGAATGAATGTGTGATGAAAAAAACAAAATGTGCCACTGCATATCTGGAGCTGGTAGAATGCTCTTTTTGGCTGATTTGAGAGTGTATTGAGGCTCTTACACCTTATTCAAATATTTCCAGATTACACATAATGGTGGCCAAATTACAGTATGCAAATATCTACAGTTTTGAAAATTGCAGATTAATAAATCTAAACATACTAAGACAATGAATAATTTCAGTGGGGTTCACATGTACTGGTGGAGCTGACGAGGAGTCTGCACATGATGGCATTGTATACCATGGATGGTATGAAACAGCTGTGGCCAAACCACCTCATATTTCCCTGCACCTTGCCATGGGGAAGAACTCTGGTCTGACCCTGGTGATGCACTAGCTACTACAGGGGGGTGCTGGTCCCCTACACAATATATATACTGTACTGTATCTGTAGGACACCCACAGAAGCAGTTGCTTACCTGTGGTTGGCATGTGTACTCAGCCAGACAAGAGTTAGGCAATAACAACATGAGGCAATGGAAATAATAACAGGAGGGAATGGGATTCCTAGACCAAATGAAAATATTTATTTATGTATCTATAGCCAGAAGGTTTAATCCTGTTAGGGGTGGCCACAAACAGATCGCCTCCGTGTCACCCTGTCCCCCGCCATTTTGCTGCTTTTCCCTCAGTTCACACCCCCTTCTCATATACCTCTCCACTCCATCCCTCCCATCTCATCCTCAGTCTCCCCTTCCCTCTCTCTCCCTCCACCTCACTCACATACACTCTCCTCATCACTCTCTTACTCTCCATCCACTCTACATGGCCAGACCACCTCAGTGAATTTCTCCTAATGCTTTCTATCATATCCACATCCACACCACAAAGCTCCTTTGCTTCCTCACTTGCCAGTCTGTCTCTCCATGTAACTCCACATGCTCCTCTCAAATAACTCATTTCCACTGTTCTCTTTCTTGACTTGTATTCTTCCAACAAGGTCCAAGCTTTGTTTCCATACATTAGAGTTGGTAACGCTATGCTATCATGCAGTGACTTTTTTACTTCCATGCTCATTTCCCAATTTCTTACTACTGCTTTCAAAGAACCAGCAACCTTTCTTCCCTGTTGTACCCTTTCAAGCACTTCATCAAGCACTTCATCCTCTAAACTTCCATCCTTACTCATCACACTACCCAAGTATTTAAATGCACTCTTTTCCATTTCCTCATCATCCAACCACACTGTGCACTCAGAGACTTCATTTCTCTCAAAGACCACAACTTTACTCTTCCCTACATTCACCTTTAGATTCTGTTTCCAAAAACTACCTTTTCTCATTAGGGCCACTCCAACATCTACTGCCCTACCTTGTATCTCTTTTATAACTCCATCACTGTACAGACTGAACAGCCATAAAGATGTGACAAATCCCTATTTCGATCCAACATTCAGACAGACAATTCACTCAATTCATCATCCACACACACTACAGCCTTATCACCCTCATACATACTCTTCATGGCATTCGACAACTAATTTCCCATTTACTCCATAAATTCTTAATATTTTTCACATTCCTTGTCTATCCACTGTCATATGCCATCTCCAAATCCATGAAGGCCACATACAACTTCTCTCCCTTCTTTAGAAACTTTTCCACTAAAGACCTTATGATGTATATCTGATCTACACAACCTCTTCCCTTCCTAAATCCTCCTTGTTCTTCTCCAACTTATCCCTGTTATATCTCTAACTCTGTCAAGGAGTATCCTACCATATACTTTTCCTACTACACTAAGAAGACAAATGCCCCTGTGATCACCACACGCTTTTCTTTTCCCTTTTCCTTTGTACAGGGGAATAATAGAGGCCCTTAGGACCACAGGAGCACAAGTGTCATAATCATTGTTTTGAGTTATGTAAGGCTAAAGTTGTCACTCATTCAAAAAACCGTAACATCCTAAGTAATTGTGATACTGAAGTGATTCAAGCGGCAGGATGTAGTTTGCCCATTAAGGATTTTTATAGTAACAACTAAGCAAATGGGGAAAAAATAAAAATACTGTATATACAAAACAACAAACTCAATGCCACACCAAATGTTTGAAAGTAGGGGTAATAGATGCTCATACAGTCATACAAGAAGACTAATAATCACAAGGAGCAAATCAAAATGTAAGAGACATATGTACTTATCTCTGATTTAATGTTAACACAAGAGAATAAACAAACACCTACAGTTGAAAGAACAGGTAGACAACAGCTGCACTTATACTGCTCATGCCAATGGTCTCACTCTCATCTGCCACTCAGGAATTTCTACCCCCCCTTTAGTCACTCTGTCAGCAATGAAAACAAAATAGTAATCATACTCGAATACCATGATAACACTATAACAGCATGAGAGAATGGCAAATCCATTGGCTGCCAAGCATAAACAACTCCTTGCAGGTTCACAACACTGCAGCCAGAAACACACTAGCATAAGTCCAGCACTACCCCCCTCACCCTACCCTCCTACAGCTTTCCTCTCTTGTTTGCTCCCTTTCTCTTTCCCACCACTGTAAGGCTCTCTCTTTGGCTGTCATTCAGTAGAGAAAACACTGTGATTGGTAATGTAGGAAACAGTGTTCACCCTCCACCACCTGGCACCTCTCCTCCTTTTCTCTATCCCTCCCCCCCTCCATCCCTCCAACTCCCCCTATACCCCTCACCTCACTACTACTGCATTGAAACACTACTCCTGAACCCTGGTTTTACGAGATGCACTCCCATCGGCCCAGATATTGATTTCTAGCTCTGCAAACACCAGCATGATTTGTCACTGGTGTGAGTAGTTGTGGCACGGTCCTGAAACAAACATCCCACAGGTGCTTGGTGCAGGTTTGGACATAACACCCATCTTAGTTATTGCAACTTCCAGCCTGATGTTTACTTCCCCCTTGGGACAGAGAGTGTCTCTCTGGATAGAGGAATGATTGTCGAAGTGAAACAAAACAAAAAAATGGGTGGAGGGGGGGGGAAGGGGTGCTTGTGCTTCTGTGGTCCTACGGGCCTCAATTTTACTGTACATGACTTCCAATCCTCCTGGACTCTACCTTCTTCCCAGGCCAATCTACACATCTATATCCATTCTACCACTATCTCTCCTCCATGCTTCAACATTTCACCATACACTCTATTAATTCCTGAAGCTTTCCCCATTTTGAAGTTCTTCATTGCTTCATCTACGTCCATACTATTGATCTCTTCCTCCCTTCTCATCTCCTTCCTTCTCCCAGCCATTCCCCAGCCACTTATACTCACATCACCTTCATTCTCTATGTTCAACAATTCCTTAAAATGGTCTCTCCATCTGCTCACTTTTTCTTCCTTCTCCAGTATCATTCTGCCACCCTCCCCTGCTACCCTCTTTCTCACCCTATCTAACTCTTTTAACCTCCTTCCAGAACATTTTCTTACATTCCCCCCATTTTAGGTAAATCTGAAATAAGAAATTGTTAGAATTTGGCCTGTAGTAATGTATGGGTCAAATTCCTTCCAAATTCCTCATCCACTCTCTTCTTATTCTCTCTTACAAATCTTTTCACCTCTCTGTTCCTCTCTACATATAGCTCTCTATTCCGTTTCAATTTGCTCCACACCTCTGCTTCCCATCCACTCACTATATGCTTCCTTCTTTTGTTTGCACCATGGTTTGTCTCACCTCTTCATTCCACCATGTTGTTCCTTTCACCCTTTTCATCTTCTCTTGACCCCCTACACCACCTCACATGCTGCACAGATTTCTTCTGTGTATATCTTACACACACCTTCCACCCCCCCATCTGCTCCATATCATATTTATCCAATAGCTCCTCTATTTCTCTCTTATATTCTGCTTTTTTTTTTCCATCCTCTTGCAGTCTTTTTACTCTTCTTGTGTTGATGTATTAAAACAGGATAAATGGATGAATGGTGTTTGAATGAGAAGTGAAAAATACATAATAACATATCATGGAAGACAAGGAGATCCTTGGCACTGCAGAGTGGGTATGATTCAAATGTTTGAAAAATATGTAAAAAGCATTTATGAATCAGAAGAAGGCATTTGATAAAGTTGACAAAAAGGCTTTGTGGTGAGTTTTACATGTGTTTGATGCAGGAAAAAGGCACTTACATGAGGTGGGGTTCTCATCATGTGAGTAGGGCATGGATGTAAAAATGGAAGGAGGAAAGCCACAGAAGTGAGATGAGGGTTGGTTACATCAGGAATACATGATGCCTTCATGGCTGTTTAATATCTTCTTGGGTGAGTTAGTGAGGAGGAAAAATGTAAGAGTACTGTACTAGGAAGAGACAAAAGGGTGCAGAAAGAGGGGGAGACCAGATGTTTGCTGATGTTACAACTCTGGTTGGTTTCTGAAGATAAAAAACCAGTACATAGTGTCAGTGGAGATAACTTTATATGAATGTGGGAAAAAGTAAGGTGATTAGATTTTGTGTAGGAATACAGCATAGTCATGTACAATATTGTATAAGTCTGAAAACATTCTCTCACCCCATTTCTATCCAGTACTTTGTCAGAGTTAACTAATACTCTCATTCATTTATGTATGCAGCAGGTCAACTCTGGAACTGTCTTCCTCTGTATTTCCATCTGCCTATGACCCTTAGTCTTTTAAATACAGTGTATCTAGACATACAAAAGTGAATGGGTCTCAAATTTGGCTTTCTGTTTAGTTTTTCTTAGAAGGAACAGTTTTACAAGTTTTCAGCCTTCAATGTTTTTCAATGCATAAAAAATATGGTGAAGTGACTAGGATACTCTGCAAAAATAGCAACAAAGCTTATACAATGATGTGTCAAGTTTGCTATGTTGTAGAAACTGAACAAAAAGTATATGAGGTTACCCTTTCAAGTTGTCAGATGCCTCTTCATTAAAGCAAGTAGTGATGAACACGAATAATAAATAATGAATAGATGAAACCAATTTATGGAAAAGAAAATAAACGAACTTGAAAACTAAACAATCATATACTTTCCCACTCAGCAACTCCTGCATATTTTAACAGGCCTTAAGACTGGTTGCCTGGAGAAGCAGTTTCGCTCACATTCATGAATCCCCCCTCTTACAAAGCCAAGCATGCAGGCCAACACTATGAACCCTTTAATGAATACACAAGGAAATATTCCTAAAATCAGAATAAATGAGATATTACAGGAAAAGACTTGAGTTTTACCATAAAGAGAACAAGATATATGGTAACAAATATAACTGCACTTTTAAAACATCAGGCAGTCTATACTCTGATGTCTGCAAGTTGACTGCTGGATACTAAACTGAAGATCAAGCCATTAACTTGGAATGAGTTATGATCATTTGGGTCTGTTTGTCCCACTTGTGCTGCTATCTCAGCACTATTTTACAAGCACATAAAAGTTACAGCACTTTTCTTCTTGACAGATGGTTGCATCAAAATGGGTAGTGTGTAGCCTCCACAGTCTAGTAGATTTTGTTACAACCATCATGTAGGCCTGTGGTTTGATTCCTCCTCTTAAGATCATGCTATAGAATTATTTTGCTCAGTTGTTACACTGGTGTGCAGCAGTATGGGATGTGAGGCAAAGCTGTGGTAGTTTCAGTACCGGTAGTACAATTCATGGGTACCAATGTCCTTGCACCCTTGGGATAGTCTGCAGTGTCGAGGCAGCCTAGAAATAAAGTCCTTACTGGTGGCCTCCCATTGTTAGTGCCATGTTATATTGCCTATTGTCTTTGTGTGTACTTGAAATTCACAAGACCCATGTAGTGGGGTGCATAACAGCCTGTGGAGCCTGGTAGATAGGGTACAATTAGTTCAATGGTTTATGTCATGGATTGCGTCCCAAGGGACTGGGGTCGGATTCCTCCATATACAAGCTATGCAATTTTTATTCATTACCCGAGTCCCTTATATCTCTGCACTTGGTAAATGTGGAGGTTGATATCTTTCCTACTGGTGCTAAATGACATACAGTACTGGGAATGCAACAAAATTATTATTAGTGTCTGTCCCATATTGCACTATGATATCCATGAAGTTTTAAAGATAATATGCAGCTTGTACGCTTTTAAAAACCGACTAAATTAACAGATATTAGTGGTGTGCTGCTGGTGATCACAACTGTGACTTAATCTTTCTCATGGAGTTCGTGGTTATATAAAATGTTACTGAAATAAAATGGTTCGTCATGGCGTAATGAACAATACACGTTACATGTTCAGCTGCCACGTGGCAGACTGACTTATTAATGGCCTGTATATCCTTCCCAGTGTCACATATGAGGTCTGGCCAAAACGCAACCAAATTTTTTAAACCGCACCAAGCTTGTGTAGCATGATCGCAATAGGAGTGCTGTGCAGCAGTGGCTTTGAGCTTTAATGTTAGCTAACGCTAGCCACATCACAGCAAGTCATCGAGGTGCATGTGCTTGAGTGAACATGTGTATAATGCACTTAGCAATATACTGTAAAATGAACAACGAAAGATCTTGAAGAGCAACGTGTTTGCATGAAACTCTGTTTCAAATTGGACAAAACTTTTACTGAGACTTTTCAGATATTGCAACCGGCTTATGGGGAGGATTACTGAACCGTACACAATGTTACAAGTGGTTCCAGTGATTCAAATCAGGAAGAACAGCCACCAAAGATGATCCCAAATCTGGACAGTCTTCCATGTCAAGAGACAACAATCACATTGACATTTTTTTTTATTTTTTTTATAATCACAGCCTGCTCCCAGGGCCCAGTAACACTCACCGTCCATATAGAATACATGCTAGGGCTGTCTCATACAGGACCGGTGTACTTGTATTAGAAGGGGTATTTTTACATGGCGGGTCTTCTAGTAGATCAGTAAAAGTCTGCTTTTATGAAATTAAAATCCTTTAACTGTTCCCTGTCCCACCGGGGACTTGAACCTAGGTCCGGTAGGACGGCAAGCCGCCTCTCTTCGGATTGAGGCACCGCCTTCCCGTTGTGTGGTGTGAGCGTGACTCGTGAACTTAAAATTCAGTGTTGCCAAATTGGCGCGAAATGCGCTAGTTCTGGCGCATTGGCATGACAAACAGCGCGTAAATTTCGTATTTTGCGCATAACGCATTTTCTGATGCATTTTTCTTTGATTTGGTGCATGTTCTAGCGCATTTCCAAGAAGTCATAATCATGGGAATGTTAAGCATAAATTTACTTCTTTCCATGCTAGAGAATATGAATTCCGTAAGTTAAACACGAACTGGACAGGACTGGGACTATTTTACTTTAAAAAATAATCATGTGTTTCGTAATATTTCTCAAACTATCGTTTCATCGGGCCAGTTAGGATAATAAGAGAATATTTAATTCTCGTATATTTTTCATTTACAATTCATGCAAATCATAATTCCCGAGAATGTATTTAACAAAGATTAAAACTGGAAATTTGACTACCAGGCAACTGCTCCGTACGGTACATGTCAGTCGTATCGTTGGATAAGTACTCTGCCTGTGGCCCGCCTCGCCTCTGCTAGTCCGCCTACCAGTTAGCTGGCTCAACTACTGAAAGCTTGAAATGGTGCAATCAGTTCTTGAATAACTATCAGAATGGCGCCAAATTATACACAAATGTATAGAAAGAGCTGGGAATCATTTCCAGAGTTAAAGGATTGGCTGAGACATTTAGAAAAAGACAAAACTAAGGCATATTGTGCGTTCTGTAAATGCGAGATCACAGCAAAACTCAGTGACCTAAGAAGACATACAACTTCTGTGAAACATGTTCGAGCTGCAGAACCTTTTTCTAGCTCAAGACAAACAAAACTGCCATTCTCACATATCAGTGACACCCAACGCCGTTCATCAAGTCAAGCAGAAGGACGACTAGCAATGGTAATAGCAGAACATTCTTCCTTTTTAACAGTGGACCATGTGTCAGAAGCTTGCAAAGTAATGTTCAGTGACAGCAGTGCAGTGAAAAATCTGAAACTACATCGAACCAAGTGCTAGCACCCCACTTTATGGAGAGCCTCAAGGATGATATTGCTGATGAAAAATACAGCCTCCTTATAGATGAATCAACTGTTATTGCTGTTACAAAACTGCTTGGTGTAATTGTGCGCTATTTCAGTAGGAAATTAAGGAAAATAGTATCAACCTTTCTTGGTATAGTGGAGTTACAAGATGGAACAGCACAGTCTATTGTAAATGCTATTAAGAAACTTTTGTGTGATGTACAGCTGGATCCCCAAAACTTGCTTGGTATTGGAGTTGATAATGCAAGCGTTAATGTTGGATTAAATAACGGTGTGTGTGAACTTTTAAAGAAGGAACTGGAACTCCCAAACTTAATCATGGTGCGTTGTGTGTGCCACTCAATTCAACTGGCTTTATCTCATGCTGTGGCAGAAACATTGCCTAGAAACATCGATTTCTTGGTGCGAGAGACGTACAGTTGGTTTTCTCATTCTTCCAAAAGACAGCTAATCTACAAGACTCTGTGTGAAACATTGAATGATGGGAAACAACCACTCCAGGTACCTAAATTATGTGACACCAGGTGGATATCACTGGAACCTGCAGTGACCCGCATTCTAGTTCAGTGGGAAGAACTTAAAATGCACTTTAATACAGCAAGGTCAGATGAAAAGTTCTTTACTGCGGAGATGTTATACAACATGTACAGTGACCCCATTAACAAACTTTACATGCTCTTTCTGTGCCCACTTCTGCAGGACGTTCAGAGAACTGTGAAAACCTTTCAGGGGGAAAATGTCGACCCAACAAAACTTCTATCAGACCTTTCTTATCTCATTAGTGCAACAAGTAGGAGAGTGATGATACCTAGCTCAAGAATCGATCCATTAACCTCTGATATTGCCAGTTACATTGACCCCAGAGCATATTTGGGCTATGAATTCGAAAAGACGTGTTCTACCTCAAATCTGACACAAGAAGGTCAGCTACAACTTCGTGATCGTTGCATTTCATGCGCTGTCAAACTGTGTGATGAATTATTACGAAACGGACTACCAGATGACTTCAGAATCTTGAAGAAGATGTCTTTGTTTTCGGTTGAGGAGTGTCTGAAAGTGGTTAAAGAACCTGTAATAGAAACTGCTGAAGTGTTGGGATATCTTCCTGAACAAATTGACAAAATTGACAGTCAGTGGCGAAATTTAACAGTTGTTCGGTGGCAAAAAACTATATCAACGGTCAAATTTTGGGCTGAAGTGGCTAGTTACAAGGATGCAATAGGAGTAAATAGTTTCCATGATCTCTCTGAGCTGGCACTCAATATACTTTCACTCCCTCACCCGAATGCTGAAGTTGAGAGGCTCTTTAGTCAAATAAACTCAAAATCCGTTAGTACCATTATTACTGTGAGAAGTGGCCTGCGGAGAGTGGGAAAATGTTGCTATTCATATGAACTACCAGAAGTAGTAGTTAAGCAAATAGGAACAAAGGCAACATACAGTGAAACAAAATCTTCAGGAGCTACCGCAATTACTTCATCAGAACCTTCACCGCACTGTTCATCCGAATTATTAGATGAGGAAGCTGACGAGGATCTAGAGGACACCATAATTTTTTCCCCTCAACTAAGGGTGAGTAATGAGCATAGACATTATAGACATATACTCTCATTGGTAGTATGTAAAAATAATTACAAAATAAATACGTATATTATAATTATCTTCATTATTATTCTATTTCATTGATATTTAGTATCATTACAGTAGCAGCAGCAACAGCGGTACTGTTTGTTACCATTATTACTTTTTTTATGATCATCAAAATAATCATTGCTATTATCATCATCATAACCCTTACTGCCAGGGACGGGGAGACGAACGTTTTCCTAGCGCATTTCTAGCGCATTTCAGACCGCAATCTAGCTCATTTACATCTGATACATTTGGCAACACTGAACTTCGTCGCCTGACTATCTTTGAAGTTTCCAGGTAAGTGCCGGGTAGGCATCTGTAAAAGCTCAGGCCACAAAATCTGTTCTACATCTGCTGACAGAAGCAAAAAAGAGAATTGTGTCAATCAGTCAGGAGCTGTTTGATTGTTTGAATGCTGATGAAAACTTTCTGAAAAATTTCATAACAGATACACGACTACTATGCCAAAACAAAAGGCGGTTGTCACAATAGGCTGGAAACATCATCACTGCAATCAAAAAAAGCTTGTCCGAATTGCTTAAATGTGAAGGTGACGTTGATCATCTTTTCTGATTGGAAGAGCACTGATTAACATGAGTTTGTTCCACGTGGTCAGACAATGGTCTGTCCATCCCTGAGGCCCTCAGGGATGGACAGACCATAACAGTGCACCTGCTTACCCATCACTCTTTATCCATGACTTTTTGGCAAAGCGTGAGAGGACTGTCATCCCCCAGCTGTCCTACTCTCCGGATTTGGCCCCTGTGGCCTCCTCCCCCACAAGTTGAAAGGCCACCGATTTCAGACAATAGATGAAATTAGCCAAGCGCATTGAACACGTTTACTCAAGCGATTGTTGCCCCGATGACCAAGTGACGTAGTGTGATAAACTTTCTGTTACTAAAGCTCAAATTTGCCGCTACACAGTGCTCCCATCATGATCATGCTACACCGATTAGTTGGTGCACTATTTAAAAAGCTCGGCTTCTTTTTAGACAGATGCTGTACAGAACTGTGCACTGCATGTTGTAAATCTGTAAACTTAAAAAAACATTAATGAATAGGTTGTAAGGTTTTGTTATGGTCTTTTTGTATTATCTGCTTGCACAGTATCAACTGTACGTTATTAAAGTGAAAGATATATGTCGCATCTTCTACCGTCACTGAAGTCAACAACATTAACAAGTTTTAGGTGGTTTTTACATGGTTGCAAAAAATGAGCTTTCTCTATAGCCAGACACCTGAACAGGAAAAACATTCCTTTCCAAAGAATATTAATATGAATTCATTGCTAGTTAATGCAGCTTTTGCCCTTGATTCTTCAAGTTTTTGTTCTCACATTATGAAGGTAACTGATGAATAAAACAGTGGAAAGATTAGCATACAATACCAGTATTTATTATTTTCAGTACTCTATTTATATTTATATAATTTCTGCATGACTGCATTTGGATATGCTGAAAATCAGTAACTTGGTAATTAAAGGTGATTTTGGCAATATCAAGTTCAAGTATTGAATTTCCCGAAGCAATGGAAAATCTCATGTATCAGAAAAATTAAGTCTTGTGCTATCGGTTCTCTGGGACAAAGGTTCTCCCAGCACAGTATATGCCAGGGCTAAGAGGCATTTGCCATAAGGCCCCTTTTTAACCACTACACTCTGTTGATGAAGCTTTTGTTTTATATGCTACTTCTAGATAATTATATTTATCTTAGGAGAGACTTTACAACTTCAATTTAACCTTTACAATATGAGATATGAGATAGCTCTATTAAAGTGAATACAGTTGCCTTAACCCGCCGAGTCCCACTGACATATGATGCACATCACTACTTTTTTCCGCGGACAGACCCACCGACGTGCATCGTACGTCACTCAATTGCAAGGCCCGTTGTGTGCACATTTTTCAACATTTGTGAGTGATTTTTGGTAGGCATATGTGGGAGGCCTTCCTCTACCTGCTGTCAAGTGGGGATACTGCCTGGCTCCACCTGACCCCCCCCCCTCCCCCCACACTCAGCAATTCACCTGTTAGCAGTAACCTGGCCAGTAAAGATATGTTGCCCCACGGTCTCTCCAATGATGAAATTCACGGTGAAAGTGATTCCTGAGGTGGAGGACAAAGGAAAAAAGAAGCTAGAGGGAGAAACAAACAGAAGTGATGAGGTGGTAATGTTGTAAAGGAAGGTGCCATATGCTGGGGTTTTGGGTGAGTCAGCAATGCTTTTATCACTACTGTATATTATTGTGTGAAAACCAATATAGACTTGTACTACACATAAATTCGTACCAAATAAATAAATAAGTATGTACTTTAAAGTGGCTTGAATTAGTTAACCCTTCCATAGTTCGTTTTCTTTAGCCAGGTACCCTGAGAAAGAAGGAAAACATAAGGCTGACTGACACCTGTACCAACATTTATAAGCTCAGGAGGACAATTTCTCTATGAATTTTCGGTTTCTCACCAAAAGCGGACGTTTGAGGGGGGGGGAATGAAAATCAGTCGGTTCCGAGGGTGTGTTGGGTAAAAAATCAGCCGGGACTGGACGGGTTAAGGTAGTAATAAACTAAAAATATGCATTACCAGATTGAAGGAGTTAACTATAGTCTCAATGAATAAGGGCTCTCTCCTAACTGTGATCCTTCTTTAATTAGTTTCATTACAGCTCAGTGGTATCACTCACCTTCTTGGGCACCATCTGTTGTCTCTCAGATCAGACTACTCACTACCTCACAAACTGGGGATACATGTACAGTACTTAGTTAATAAATGAGGAAACTATTGACTTCTGAACTGGAATATCTACTAGCTTACACCCCCATTTATTTTTTTCATGTGCCCAGCTTTGGCCATACACTAGATAGCCTTTCATACTCAACAGATGGTGCCACAAGTAGCCTATACCTTCATATCACATCTTGTGCACTAATGTCATATCAGCCAAGCTGAATATAGGCTAAGGCCATTTCATTCATAGCTGAGGCAGTGGTATTGGCAATACTTTATGACAAGTTAGTGTGTTTTGTGGATGATCAGTTAAGACTGTCACAGCAAAATTCAAAACTCCTATTTAGTTCCTGGCCCAGGTGGGGAATGAGCCTTCCAATCAGCAGCCCACTTATCAACTGCATAACCACCACTTCCACCATGCCCAGTACATCATGGATACCAGTCACCCTAGATTAAAGAATCAGCTATCTCTCTCTCAGTATCCCCAAGTTACAGCAATATATTAGTTCTGCTTTCATCTTTGAATAATCACTGTTGTGTTGCCAAGGGTTCCCCCATATGGAAATAACATCCTTATCACAATGGATACCAAAGCGATCTACAAGTCTGAGAGTGGGCGGAGCAAGATGACAACAACAATAACAACAACAATGGCAGTTGCCAACTTTTTCTAAGACTTTGAACTATTATGCAAATGAATTAATTTTGCACTATGTCCTGAATATGACTGAAATCATTTGACACCAACACATTCTACATCAATATACAAGGAAAACATTTCAGTGCTGCAATACAAAAATATAATGAAGTGACCTGAGATCCATCACAGTGTTAATGAGAAATGCTCACATTATAGGACCTGTCTTTAGTAAATGGAGCACTGAAAAGACATCATGTTATCTATTATATATGAATTCCTCTTATCTTCTTCAACAGGAAGTACTGTTTCACACATAATTACCATTCTCTGGAATAAATCAGAAGATGGGAACCTATGACAACAATTTGACTCTTACTGTAACTGCTTAAATTTTAAACCCTTAAATAAAAATTTAATCCTATCAGGAAATTCAATAACATCAGACTTGATCCTGAGCATGGCTGAGTTCTGCACTTTTTGGAAGTAGCAAAGAACCAAAATCCACTGAGGCAGGTATGAGTGTTGATATACCAGTGGCAGAAGAAAATGCGGCTATAGACAAAGTGATGGTGATAATTTGTGTGTTCACACTCCCACACTACATTCTCATCTGATGCTCTGTTCCAGGCTTTGCTTATATTTTTTCATTAGTGAAAGCAGCCCTTTCATTAGCAGATTGAAAAAAAAAAAAATGAATTTAGATGTCACTACTACATCAGCAGTTTGTCAGAGTATGACCTTATCTGAAGTTGTTAGCACCTCACAGATTACCTTCAAATTAAATGGTTATAAAGTTCGCAGTGTAGCATGTTATGAAGTGCACAAAATATCTAGTCCCAAATGCTTACTTTGTTTTTAGTAAGAGGTCCCTGTCATTATTATACAGAACTGCATTTCATTTTGTTCATTTTAGTGTTTCTTATCTTGCATCTTATTATTCTCTCCATTTAGCTTTTAACTTACTTTTGCTCACTCATTTATTAGTATATTCACACCTTTACTATCTATCTATCTATCTATTTATATGTATATATACCTATGTGTATCCCATAAGTGATGGCCCTTTACATTTTAGTTGTTTTATGGGGAGGGGCATTAACCCTCTACCAACCCACTTGCTGACACACACGGAACATATATAGGTTGGTTATATGGTTACCATCCAGCACTATAAATTGTTTCCTGACTTACAGGAAACCATTAGGCTTGTCACTCAATGTAAAGCCATCAGAAAAGGAAAGAAGAGTAATAAAAAACAGGAAAGATGGGAGAAATAGGAAGAGCGGAAGGCAGACACAGAAAAAGAATGATTAAAGTGAAGAAAGAAGCAGGCAGCACTACATCAAGCGAGTGTAACTTTTGATGATGGAGAGGGACGTCTTTTGCAGTGGCACCATTACAATTGAGTTTTCTTTTGACCAGCTAAACAAACATTCCTCTGCTCCTTTCCTATCTCCCAAAAGGAGGAGGGTGGACTGCAAGAGGTGGGCAACTTCAGCCATCAGTCCACTGGATTTACATTCAGACAAGCATGGAACCACAACTGCAGCTGCAAACTATTTTCAACCACCACCAAGTACTACACCACAGGGTCAGAGGTCATATCTCAATTGAGCTACTAACTGAGGTTATGAGTGTGATAACTACTCTGTGAAGCAGTTGAGTGAAAGCATCCTCAAGGTTCCTTCTACTGATCTGGGGAATCTCACCCAGCTCATCTGTAAGGGCCCACCAGCTCCTGGACTACTCATTGGTACAGAATATGAGGGTATCACACCTGGAGTACATGTGAAATCCACCATATTCTTGTTACTTTTCTAATTCCTTTCTTATGCCCACATTCCTGGTGTTCTCCCTTGCTTTGGTTTCCTTTATTTATACCATTCAAAATAATTCAAATATATATTGCACTGGAGAAGAATGGCAGACACCTACAAGCACTACTAGGTGGCAATAAGGGACTGTGGCTTGGCAGTCTGTTCAAATGGAAACACTATTTGAAACTCAAGGGAAGGTTTCACTACACTTTCTGGAATTTTATGGAATTCTGAGCACCCTTTCTATAACCTTTTTTTATGTCTGAGATGGTTCCCCACAGACCTACTAAATGCCTAGTGGTGGCTGAGAATGACCTGATGTTGCTGTTACTAATGGAAGTTTCCATGGATTGAGGGAAAAGAAATCATACTTCCCTCTTAAGAAGGTAGTAACACCACATGCCTAAGGAGTTGGTACCTTTTTTTTTTTTTTTTAAACTTCCCCCAGTACCCTACACTGCTGTTAATCCTAGGTGAAGGGATGGTGCTACCTTGCTATGCGCCCAGGAGCTGGCAGGCTAAACTGTGAGGAAGGGAATTCTCTAGGTCCATGAAAGTCATCAAAAGCTTTCTCTTTCAATGAAACCTAGAGGATAGTTTTGCCGTGTTACCACATGGTAGAATCACTACACCCATCACTTCAGTCAGTGGCTAGACTGAGCTGTATCCCCCAACCTCACTGTGCTTTGTGGTGGTTTTTTGTGGCTTTTGAGCCAGCATTCTACAGGTACCTCCATATGTTGGTAAATAAAAGTTTTTTGGCAACAAAATGCCATTTTTTCCTTCTCAACTTACAAAAATCTGAAAATTAATTATGATATTTGAAAAGAAGAAAAGGTCCAGTTTAAACTGTATGCATATGGTTTTTTGTCGTGTGTGTATGTCACTTTTTGTCATTAGCTCCTTCATTACAATGATGTATTCTTCATTTTAATCAGGCCACCACCACATGATTTCACTCAGCTCAGATAGGACTTTTGGAATAGGAGGAGGTGGATATAGCCTCCATCAACCCCTTCACAACTAGAAGTCCTTCTTAAGCTGAATAAAATCATCTGGTAGTACCACGTATCAAATAGAAAATTACATCATCGGACTGTAGGGGTTAATGAGTGGAAACAATATTACTTCCTGATAATTATATTTACTCACTGGTACTTCCTCCCAACAGCCATAAATCAACATAAAGGCTGCAGTACAACACAGTGTTACACAGACTGTGGAATCATTGTCAAACAATGAAATTTCCCCATTTCAAAAGTCAGTGAGATTTTTGCTGATGTTTTCTGGCATTTCTAGTTTCTTGAGATGAAAAATACAGTATTAACAAACTTAAGAGTGAGAATTTACAAAAGAATAAACTGATGGAATGTAACAAGCAAGAGATGGAGATATATACTGTAATACAGAAAGGAGATACTGTACTTGTAAGCTTTATGACTAATACAAATAATGTGCCCAACAACCATGGGGGGTGTCCTATGTCTAAAGGTAGGCATTCATCTGTTTTTCCAGATGAAAATAACAATCTGTAACACTCCCACTCAGCAAAATGCTCTTACCATTTTTCTTTACATACAGAATACAGCAAAATAAATTTATCTATTTTCATACTGCTTAGCTAGAAACTTTCATATAAAAAAACAGAGGTACAGTATACATTAAAGTACACAAAATAATGCACTTTCCACGGTTGTCAAATTATTTCTACACTATATAACAAATAATACAGAGAAAATATCATTCTCTGTTATTCAGTGATTGTAAGCAATGTGTAAACTATATAAAAAAATATTCATCCAGACTCTTGTAAAATAGCACTGGTACTAAAGTCTGTGCAACCTGATGGGGAACAGAAACTTTCATACCTAAGAGCAATCATGCAAACTAATGAAAGTATGACAACATTTTCACATCTTTATCACCAAAACAATTCCCCTATTCATGAGCTAACAGAAACAGTCCCATGTAACAACCCCTTGTTCTAGGTAACAGACAATGAAATTGGATGCCCTTAGATTTGTTGACATATTTCTCACTCACAGCTGAAGGTAAACTAAAACCAACAAGCTGTCATATATTTTTGTGGGTATTCTCCAGAGGAATAATTGGAGATAAAACCTTATATGCTTAAGGTTCCCCTACTCCTTTTCAGTATTTCAGTTCCCTCTTATAATACTGTGGTTTTGCGGAAATTCCAATGGCTAAATATGGGTGTAAGAAAACCACAGTTGCTGGAGCAGGAGATTAAAAGTTCTACTGAAAGATTAAAGCACAAGATGAGATGCATGCTGGCTGAATTTCTTCTATGCACTTCTTTTTATCATAAATAATTTGCTGGAAAAGTTAATATGCTATGCACAATGTTACCTGCTTAAATATATTGGGTAGCACGATGCATTTCTCAGCCTTCTTGCAATATTACATACAGTATAAAAATTCTAGTGATGGAGGCCAACACAGGGGTTGTGTTGTAAAGAAATGCATCTTGCTACAGTACAGTTAAATACCAACATGGTCATAAAGCTCTTGATTTTTATATTAGCAGTATGGTAACAATTTAGTTTTTAAAAATTTTCAGTACAGTATAATTTCAAACATCATAGGAATATTGCACCATTGAGTCTTAACTTGTACCCTCCTCACTTAACTTTACAAACACAATGCCAGTTGCCCTGCATCCTGACAGAATCTTGGATGGAACTTTCCTTAAGCTCTCACTACAGGCTCAACTGTATTCCACAAGTCTTCACTTATGCATTACAGTCTTTCAAAAAGCCTTTTATAATTAAGAGATATAGAATAAAGGAGTAACAGCACAGGTATAGTGATGAAGACTTTCAAGTATAAGGTGTTGTTAGCATATTGTACCAAGTAGCTTTTTTGTCATTTTATCATTGAGCCCCCACTCCATTTTTAATATGTCCAGCTAGAAAAAGCTTCCACCCCCAAACTTGCCAGTGATACCTCCGATGCCCTTACTAAGGCCACCAAATACATTGCCTACCTTCCCCGCCATGTTGCCTGCCACATTCGACACCTGTTAGAAGACAAACAGAGTTCTGTAACTGCAACTTCATACCACTTGTGCAATATAAAAAGACTAAACTCATTAATGAGATACACTTATTAAACTGCACAAAAGACAGTTATAAAATGTAATGGGCTTTAGAATACAGTTAAACCCTTTTTTATATGAGCCCTAGGAATGCAGTGCACTGGTAGCTACTGCTCATGCTTAGCTACCCCCATGACCATAGATGGTATAATCTCAGTAAAGAAAAGACACTGATGAAAAATCATTGTTATGCAGGTGCTGGCCAGTGTAAAACTCCTGGTATTATCTGAGGTCTGTCCACCAGTGCTGGTAGGCATTACTGTACTTGCAGACTGTCTGATGCTTTACCTCATCTAATTGATTTTAATTCCTCTAAGTAGGTATGAGAAAGCATAAATGTTTTAAGTCCATATAATGGCAGATGGGAAACATGAAACATCTGGGAGGGCAGTGTGAGGGTACTACATTCCTAGGATTTTCAAAGAGAGGGTCCCACTCCAAAATCCACCTATTTAAGTGCAACATTCTTACAGCTATGAGTACCATCTGGAGATGGAGGTTTACAATGACTTGCTACTAAACACGGGTGCACTGCCATTAGATTAACTTGAAACCAACATAGCTTTTTCTGCATGGAAGGCTGGGAGAGCATAATGTATACTGGCAAACTGAAGTATCTTCTCCTGGATTTATCATTTAATCTTGCTAAAGAACTGTGTATTGTATAAATACAGTCCAATCATACGTACCATATGAATTTTGTTCGTAACACCACTGGTGTAATAAAACTTGATAGCAATAGCAGTATATATATATACTGTATATATATATATATATATATATATATATATATATATATATATAAATACCTGTATATTTATATATACATAATGATGGCCAGCAAAACCAGCATTATGATGTACATGATTTATTGGTGATGTTTTGGTTTTATACACAAACCATCTTCAGACCTAAAAGAAAAAAATATATAGAAAATAAAACCAGTAAATAATTTTCTTATCAACTGGCAATAATATAAAAGAACAGGGAACTGAGTAATTTACTTGAAATACAATATACTGTATATACAATTTACCAATTAAAAACAGTGCAACTGTGTAGAGGATTCGTGTGAGCCAAGGGATGGTTGTAGCTCTGCTGTGAGTAGAGACTCCACTATTATTCTTGTCAGGCCGTCCTGACACGGGACGACCTGACAGGAATAATAGCGGGGTCTCTACTTACAGCAAAGTTAGGACCATCCCTTCGCTTGCACGACTCCTCTACACAGTTACTCTGTTTTTAATTGGTAAATTGTATTTCAAGTAACTTACTCAGTTCCCTGTTCTTTTATACTATTGTCAGTTGATAAGAAAATTATATACTGGTTTTATTTTCTATATATATTTTTTTTTTAGGTCTGAAGATGGTTTGTGTATAAAACCGAAACGTCACCAATAAGTCATTTAAGCTATCTCACTGTTTTTGATAGCCATCCTTAG